>SFCI01000673.1:0-16742 GCA_004681135.1 Hericium alpestre | reverse complement strand
GCTGGGAGACGGCCCGCCGGCGGACTTCCACCCTGGGGTTTGAGGGAGGCGTGCTGGGAGGCGCAGGAGGCGCACGCGGCCAGAAGTCTTGCACGCACGGTGGGTACAGATTCGGCTGGAGATCGTAGGGGACGGCGCGCAGCGCCTGACGAGCGATGTGTCTCTCGGGCGTAGTAGCTCGAGACCGGGAGGAGATGTGGTAGACGTTTCTCGGAGGGGATGGGTAGCGCGACATTGTGCTGTGAGTCGAATCTGTCGAATGGCAACGCGGACGCTGACAGATATTTTAGAGAGGATACAGGTGGGGGCGGGGAAGTGAAGAGCGACGTGCACACCTCGTGTCCTGCGACGGTGGCTTTTATACTGTCGTCTTGTGGCTTGAAGTTGAGGCAACGCTTAATTCGCTATTGTGGGCTATGTCAAAGCACGAGGTCATGGAGCTATTGTGCCTCCTCGTGTAGCGGGTAGCAGGCTTTCGGGGCGACGAGCGCCGTTCGTGCCACTTCGCTTTGTGCTCTGGGAGTCCGCTCGGTTGCATCATGCAAGGCGCTAACGAAGACTAAAATGCTGGATGCCGATGTTCACATCGAGGGGAAGGAAGTCAAGGGGACAAAGGACAAAGGCCCCAGGGGCTGAATGATTTCGAACACTATGATACATACACATCGATGGAAAAACATCTTACATTTACAAAGGCAGCCAGCCTCCATAGGCTAGAGCATGAGCATCTAGGGCCTCTTCGCCTTTTCTCCGTCGACCCAGACGTCAACTTTCTCATCATAAAAGGCGACATAACCCTTAATATCCACGCAGTCAGGCAAGGGCGAGCGATACCACCATACGATGTTCTCGTGCTTCTTTCCCGATGGCATATTGACGTTGTAATAGTTTGCCACCCCCTTGAAAGGACGAGCTCGAGTCAGCCTTGTCGATAGGCATAGGGGGCAACACGCATACCTTGTATGGGCACTCGGTGGTAAGCTCGGATGGCACAAGCAGGTCCAAGCGCGTGTCTGTCTTGGGAAGATAGGTGCGCACGTGCAACCCGGTCTCATACAGCAGCAGTGGCTTTTTGGTGTTGGCGACTTCGACACCATCGACCTCGACGCGGATGTGGCGTGCAGACTGAAGCACGTCTACCCGCTACGAGAGAACGGTGAGTTAGGGGCACATATCGATTTGAAAAGGAGACCGACCTTATAGGGGTCCTTGGGATGCACGAAGATCTGCTCTTCCTCCTCGAACCAAGCGTCCATCTTCCCAAAGACGATCTTGACCAGGCCCTTGAAGTCTCCGTCTTTGAAAGAGATAGCTGCAGCCTCTGCGCGTCGATTTCCAACAACAACGTCGTATGTCTTGGAGTTGGAATCAGACGAGCTAGGTTTCAAGTACTTGTCGGACACCGCCGACTGGGGGAAGTAGTAGTGCGCGTAGAAGGCATGCTCCCACCTGCATTAGTATTGATGTCAGCTTCGCCGCAAGGGTCTTTCCGTCCATACGACTTACACGAGCTTGGCCTGCGTTGTGTCTGCGATCCAATGGCCGCCGAAGAGCACGCGCACACGTTTGGGCGAGCTTTCTGAGTATCCTGCGTGGGGGAATGGTACGGAAGGCATATTGGCGTTAGTGAGACGATTGGGAACTGGGGCGGATAGGCACGTCAGGAAGTGGATCCTTGGTCGTATTTATACGCCCGACTCATAGAAGACCTGCTGACTGAGAACGAGATTCACAAAGAAAGACACTGACAGCTCCGAGTCCTTGCTTCCGCATCCGCAGGGTGTTGCCCGAGGATGACGAGTAGCCCCATATTCAACACTATATTTACACTTGAGAAATTCTTGTCAAGCATTAATGGGGTAGTGGTAACCTGGGTCGTTGCCATCGACCGCCGGGGGTTCGATTCCCTCTTAATGCAATCGGTTCATGAGATCTACCCTTTTTGCCTTCAAGGTTTTCCATCGGTCTGACCGGCCTGAGTATGTTTGGACTCGTAGCATAATCTTTTTGAAGATCTTGCAGCCAGTTGCGCTGATCATTGCTCACCATCAATTATTGACATCAAGTGTAGCTGTTCATTGATATGCATGACTGATTTGCAGGCGACGGCATCTGGATCCCCGACTCTCTCCAAACCCCCATCATGTCCGTGCGACGTCTGCTGGTGGCTGCAACCCTCGTACTCGCCCTTGCCTTCTACTTCTACTGGGAGGGTGGCAGCCAGACATTCGGCCGGTCGCAATATCTCCATCGCGAGGAGCGAAGAAGCAAGATAGTCGCGGTCGGCGACCTGCATGGCGACATAGGCAATGCACAAACAGTGCTGGAAATGGCTGATGTCGTAGATGCGGAAGGGAACTGGTCCGGGAAGGTCGATATCTTCGTACAGACGGGGGATATCATCGACAGGTAATTCGTGAGGTTCGTCGACGCGACGCGTCGTAGTGCTCATGCCGTGTCTGTAGGGGTGATGATACCATTGCGCTCTTTGACTGGATGGAGACGCTTCGCGCGCAAGCGCAAGCTGTTGGCGGGGTCGTGCTTTCACACCTCGGAAATCATGAGTGGATGAACGCCATAGGTTCGTGGACGAGTCTCGTACTTCGTTTGAGGGCCTGACTTGCGAAATGCCTGGTCTCACAAGGCGACTGGAGGTCAGAACACCTCTCCTCATAAGTGGTGCTGACACTAATATGCGCGCAGATATGTACCCAATAGCGAAATTAAGACCTTTGGTTCTGTCGGAGCTCGTCAAAAGATGCTGTCTTCTGGCCGAATCGGACGCGCCTGGGCAGCGAACTACACCAGCACGTCGCGTCTTCCCTTGCACGCGTCCCTGGGCAGCCCAAACACCGACTACCCGCCCTCGTCCGTCCTTGCTATACCTTCTGCACTGTCTCATGCAGCGTACTCCTTCGTGCATGGAGGGCTCTCGCCCACATACGAACACCTCTCGCCATTTCCGTCTGCCATCAACGCATTGAGCTCTTCCTTGTTGCGCAAGCTTCAGACACGGAGTCCCCCGCCTGTTCATCCTCCTCATCCGTATCCTGGCTTGCCATCCTCTGCGACACATGATGAACATGAACTGTATGGATCCAACGGTCCGCTCTGGTACCGGGGATGGGCACTTGAGCCGGAGGCGAAAGTATGCAGGGAAGTAGACGCTGTCCTGGAGAAGACCGGGACCAGACGGATGATTATGGGCCATACGCCTGATTTTGAGGCGAGTCGCTCCCTTTTTGTCAATCAAAAATGCTGAATCCCTTGTGTAGCGCATCGTTTCGCGCTGCGGTGGCAAGGTCATCATCATTGATACCGGTATGTGGTCGCGTTCTTCCAAACTGCCGTAACATTCTCAGTCTGTATGTAGGCATATCTCATGCCTATGGAGGCGTGCTCTCGGCACTCTCCATTGAGTATACGCTGATTCCCCTTGAAGAGGGTAAATGGAAGGAGAATGAAGTTGTAAGAGCAGTGTATCCAGGTAGAAGCCGGTTGTTGGCGAAGGAGGAGAGAGAAATACAGGGTGAATTTGGTTCATAGATCAGGGTCATAAACTCATTGTCACTCTCAATTTGATAGGATTAAATTATTGATGCCCGTATTTTGCCCGTCTTCGTGCTTTTCTCTTCACCTTTGCGATAATGACGATGAAGGTTGAGGCTCACGATGGATCGTTAATCTGGATATACCAATTCCTTGCACTCCCAAGCCCGCTTAGCTCAGCGGTAGAGCGCGCCACTCGTATGGTACCAGAATATCTCCGTTCCCGCATAGGTCGGCTGTTCAATTCAGCCAGCGAGGAATGTTTTGCTGTTTTCCGTTTTCCTTTTCACTGGTAGGACTTATGTGATACAGTATGTTGAAAGTGTCCGAAGGTTGTGTTGGAAGGGATCGGGCAGTCGGTGTAGGTACAAGTTATGATTAGTCAGCACATAGCTATTCTCCGTTCGTGTTCTTAGTTCTTTTCCTCATGCGTTTACAAGAGCTCAGCTTAACGCAATACATTCGTGTTATCCTCTTTTCTGCTCCCCGGTTCTCGCGCAGCATTCAACAGGTTGGAGGGTAGACAGAGATTTAACGCGCCGCAGAAATGACGCGTCTGATTCCATTCCGTCTCCAGCGCGTCGCGTTTGCGTCGCGCTGACACGTTGACGCGCCGTCCGACGTCGCTACTTCGCTTTCCAGCAAGATGCTTCAAGAATGCACATCGCGATATGTCGTAGCACAGTAAGCTTTCGCATCGAAGGCAGTACTTGCACTGACTGTGTTACCAGCTTTATGGTCGGAAATACCTATGTATGAGCCCAAATACTCCTGCGAGTATGGTACACATATCCTAACAGCCATGTCATCGCAGCCCTACACCAGGGAAGATTGGATTGTGGACATCCAGCTTGCCAGCACACACGGCTTGTACGTCCAGAAATTCATCAAAGGAATCATCTCCGATCGTGAGCCCATTTAAGCGATGGATTTGCGCTGAATGTCGGACGCGAGGATTGGCAAAGAGCCCGCGTGGCAGATTGCTATGCCGCCGCCCAGCAGCTTCAAACGAGATTCAAGCTATTCTTGAGCTTTGATATGAGGTACAGAGAGGTGTTTTGATATATATTTAGGGACATATCTGATCCCATACACCGACTAGCTCGGTTCCCGGTGCGACTGCAGATGATGCAGACTTTCTTTCAAGATATCTGGAGCTCGTCGCTTCCCACCCGAACCAGTTGCTGTACACTGGCAAAGTCCTTGTATCCACATTTGCTGGGGAAAATCTTTGCTTTGGACAGAGTTCTGCCAAGGAGGGCTGGACGTTCGTGAAGAAGCGATTGTCAAAGTTTGCACCAGTCAGTCCTTTGACCTGCTGTCGAAGTGCTCATTGACACATGCTATATCGTATTCCAGATCCATTTCATACCGGCATTCTTTATCGATCCGGCCACCTACCCTTCTCTTTCGCCAATAGATGGTATATTCCATGTGAAGCCTATCCGTCGCCCATATCACAATTCTAGCGGCTGAGCATAACATTGCAGTGGAACGGTGGCTGGCCTCTACACCTCTCTCGATCTTCACCGAGCGAAGAAATCCGCTGTCCAAAGCTCGACACCGACAAACACCACCTGGCTCACCTAGGCCGTCGAACATATATGGCTGCTATCTCCCCTTGGTTTTTCGCCGTCGGTAGCCCCACTCCTGTCATCTAATCTGCGCTGAGACAAAGGTGCAGCACTACGGTCCGAATTCGTGGAATAAGAATGTATGCGTCTTGTTTCCCCGAATTGTGCCAGAGCTGACCACCCCGAGAACAGTGGATATATCGCGGCGACGACTGGCTGCTAGTCCGTCGCTGGGAGTACATCCTACACAACCGCTCCAAGATTGACATTGTCCAGCTAATCTCCTGGAATGGTATTTATTTGCATCGTGCGCCATTAAGTCCAGTCAGATAATGCCAACTGTCATCAGATTACGGCGAATCGCACTACATCGCCCCTCCCCGCAGTGCGCAGCCCAATTCGCAAGCATGGGTCGACGGCTTCCCCCACGACCCGTGGCTTGTACTCAATGCCTATTTTATACGTGCGTTCAAGGAGGGCAGGATGCCGCCGGTGGAAAAAGACAGAATTTTCATGTGGGCAAGGCCGCATCCTAAGGCTGCGGAGGCGACAGAGGACGACGTCGGGAGACCAACAGGGTGGGAATTGGTAAGTCTATGAGGCATTTCGTAGATGTTTGTCGTGGGTTGAACGAATCTTGCAGACGGATGACGTATTCTGGGTCGTCGTTTTCGCGACGGCACCAGCCATTGTCATCCTCGATACTGGCGCGCAAACACCGTCAACCCCTGGTAGACACGACATCGGCGCGGGCGTGACGAAGCTCGCACATAAGCTCGTTGCAGGCGGAGGCATGCGAGGGCAGACAATTCGCGGTGGCACTGTAGTGGCAGAATGCGCGCCTTCTCCCGAGGAATACAAGTTCGAGGCGCGACCAAGGACCTACAACTTCAATGCATACGTGGCGATGTCGCCATGAGCATACGATAGCCATAGTTCTTGTGGAGCTTCGAGATATTCCGTTTCGGTGTCCAGCAGAAGCAATAATACAGATTTATCGAATAAGACCGGCTCCCTCTATGTCCAAAATCGAGATATTCAACGGCCACCCTTGATCATTTGAATCCCCGTCAGATCATCCTTGGTAGGATCGTGCTCAAGATCCATAGGATCAATGACAATCGTTGAATGCGAGATGGACGCGGGAGCAGCATCGTCGCCACATCCACAATCATAGGTATCATCAAGGTGGGCACAGTCAAAGATCGGCTTGTGCAGGCGCTCATTGACTTGGTTGTGCACATGGCATAGCCTGTTGTTGAAGAAGATGGGAATGTGAATATGCAAACCGCGGGCATATCGGAATAGACATACCAGAGTGAGGCAGAACGTCGCGATGATGTCTGCGTGACGGATGTAAGGACGCTTATCGACCAAAATGATGAGAGGCCTTACTTGTGGAGGGAACCGCTTCAAGAGCTGCTGGAATTCTGCAGCACATTCGCCGCAGGGGTACAGTCGTGAAAAGAGATGGAAATATGAGTCAAGCGCACTGCGCTCGTCTTCCGTCGGTTTCTGTACATGGTTTTGGCTTCGTCAGGAACCTAAGGAAATATGGAAAAATATGCATACCTCTGGATAGCGCAGCGTCATCGTGTGCCTAAAACATGAATAAATCGCACTGGCATGATCAGAACCCTGGCAGGCTTACAGTAACTTCCATGTCGCTTGACCAAGAGCCGCCCTGCAGTCAGAGTATGTCGGTCATAGTAAGGAGGTTTGCAATCAGCAACGTACTTGGCCGTCTCGTTCCCCAGCTTGGACATTATAACAGCTCCATGTACGCTGCTGTCTCCGTGCGCTGGACCAGCCACCGGTTGAGCATGAAGCTGACCTTCTACCCCTCCTTCTCCAAACCAGGTCCCGGTCAAAGGGTCGATATAAGCTCGTGTCGGCGAATGCAGAAGTGTAAGAGATGCAAAGAAAAGCTGTTACAACATTTGAGCCGGTGAGACGCATCGCATGCAGATCCATGTACTCACCAGAGCAAGGGCTGTGATAACGAATGACTTCGTGAATCGTGAAACCATCACCAGATCGTATAAAGGATAGTTTGGCGCAAACTTGATAGGACGTCAGAAGATCGAAGGGAAAGATTATGGGGTGCTTGAGCAAGCTTTGCGGATACAGCTCTGAGTTGATGCAGATGTTTGACGCTCGTGATCGTCAGCCCTTTACGTGAACGGACGACGTCGCAACTGCCGTAACCTTTGCACCTTTGCCTCCACCATCATCATGTTTTCTATGTACCTCGGACCTGCTGTCTTAGTGTACTCCAGGCACGCAGAAAGCTCTTATCAAAGAAAAACAAATACTCTGACTCAAACAATGCACAAGGCCGACAATACTTGTTGACTAAACCAAGACTAGATATCTCATACTGGGACACTGCACAAGGGCTTCTAAGCTGTCGCTGAAAGCTTGAGTACCGTTACTACAATGAGCACTTTGAGTGCCCTGAACCGTGCCGAGACTCAGCACACCTAGGGTTGCATAAACAATACAACAAGATATATTTCACTCCACACCTATACGTACACAAGCCAAGTGCCATGTAGCACCTATGGCGTCGCCCTTCCAGGCCATCTGTAGAGAAAAGTGAAGTTAAATCCCGATTTTCGTTGCATGCGCCAAGGATGCGTACGAACCTAGGGTACAGGCAGCACTCCCTGGAATGCTCCGCATGAGCAAATAACTTCGCAGCAAAAGCAGGTATACTACGTACCTCACGGTATATCTGTTGGCCAGCCAGGCCAGGAATCGCTTGGCAATAATGTCAGATGGCAGAAACAATATTATTTCTGGTCCGCAACTCACCTCCACACCCAGCCCATACCCACCATGCTCGCACGTCCCATACTTCCTCTGATCCGTGAACCAGTAGTAAGGCGCAGGGTCGATGCCTTCTCGCTTATACGCAGCCAGCAGCTCCTCCATATCCGCTATCCTCATCGACCCACCAACGATCTCGCCGACGTTCGGCATCAGCAGATCGCAGCTCTCCGTGAACACAGGCCCCGTCGCGCCCTCCACTCTCGGCATCTTCTTCATGTAGAACGCCTTGAGCTCCGCGGGGAAGCCGTACAGGAACACTGGCGTGCCGATGATGTCCGTCATCTGACGCTCGGCTGCCTCCGCGATGTCGTCGCCGACGGCGTGGTCGACCATCTTGACGTTGCCGGCTTCGTCCTTGATCGGATTGCCGGCTGCATCCTCGGCTTCGTGCTGGATCTTGCGGTCGTTGAGCCATTTGATGGCGTCGACGTAGGAGAGGCGCAGGAAGGGTCTTGCGGGGGCCTTGAAATCGGGGTTCAGTTGCTTGATGAGGGCCGCTGAGGCTTCGTTCTGAAGCAGGCGGTCGACTGTTTCGCAGATCTGAACGGATCATGAGCAGTCGAAGGAAGCGAAGACGAAGGAAACATACGATAGCTTCTATATGGTCCATCAAGTCATCGAACGTGAGGAAGGCCAGCTCTGCTTCTAAGTGGGTATATTCGCTCAGGTGGCGGCGAGTATGGCTACAAGGTTGCTGTGAGTTCGCTAAGCAATATTTTTTAATCATGTCACGAACCTGTTCTCTGCACGGAAACTCTCCTGCACGCAGAACACATCACCCAGAGAAGGAAGACATGTCTCAAGGTAGAGCTGCGAGCTCTGTGTCAAAAACGCGGGCTGCCCATAGTAATCCAACTTGAAGAGCGTCGCACCGCCCTCTACTTGCGTCTGTACAAGACAGGGCGTGGTCACCTCGACCAGGCTGTTTTTCGCGTATGAGTCGCGGAAGGCGCTCATCAGGTAAGCTCTCAGGCGCAGAATGCTGGAGGCGTTTTCGCCACGCAGCACGAGATGGCGCAGGTCGGCAAGAATGGATGGGTCAGATTTCTGCAGATCGTGTAAGGGGATCGCGGATGGGAAGAGAAAATACCGGCCATACCTCGTTCAAGCGGTTGGTGAATGCATCATCACCGCCCGGTGCCGCGCCCAGGACGCGCCAGTAGTCGACTGCAAGCTCGTGTCCACCAGGCGCAGTCTTGCCTTCTGGCACAGGCTGTAGAGTTCCGACCAACTCCACAGTAGACTCGAGAGTAAGAGTCAGAGCCTCATAAGTTTGGGCCTTTTTGCATGGCAATGAGAGTCATACTATCACGCGACCGTGTAGCACTTACAGCTTTGCCAGAGAGAACGGCCTGCAGATAGCCAGTCCCATCGCGTAGCACAATAAAGATGAGTTCCTTCTGTGCGCGCAGTCTGTGCACCCATCCGGAGACACGGACGCGCCGAGAGCGGAACGGCGCGAGGCTCTCAATTTTTGCCTGTCGCGGGATCAGTGCACATCCAAGCTCTGCAAAAATTGGATGACCTTAGCAGCCTTCGGAAGACTCGCGTCCTCCTTCAATACAATCTTTTTACTCTCTTCCAGCAACTTTTCTCTGTGTTCGCGCTCTTTGTCCCCGGCCTGTGCCTCGCGTTCTGCCTGCTCTTCGGCCTTCTTGCGCTTCTTCTCCAGGCCGTCCGCGCCTTTCTTGGCCTTCTTCAGCGCGGAGTGTGTTGGCTCATCGTATTCAGCCGTCGAGTCTTTTCGGATGAGTGTCTTCGCGTCGTGTCCATGCTTGAACAGCGCGAATGCCAGAGACTGGTATGGTGCATCTGCCGCACCGGTGCCCGTAGTATCTGAGCCAGCGGCCTCATCTACATAGTAGGGAGACATGGTGGTTGGAGAAAAGGTGTCTTCCGGCTAGAATGACTCCTTGATGATGGCCTTGATGAAGGGCTTTATACGTGGCAACGATATAGGATTTCGACTGACTCGGATCGACTGTAGAAACAGTTATCGCTTCCCCTTATCGCCATTTTTCGCACGCTTCAATATCCGGCCACTACGCTTGCAATCCGATATCAGATCCCAGAGAGATCTCGGCAAGCTAGGTAAATGTAGAAATACAGAATATACATGGATCTACTCAAAATCACATCCGTACACAGTTTTTGCAGTCTCCCTCCATGTTTTGGGGTTGACAGCAAAGGTCTCTGCATACTCAGCTTCGAGATGATGCAGCCTTTTGCCGACAATCACTAGACTATGCAAGGGTTGGCCGAACACTTGGTTAGGCTGCGTACTGAGCTCAGCTAATGTCCCACAAACAATGCGTTCGTTCCCTTCTCCGCCTCCTACGCGTGACACTGCGATCGCAAGGGTGGTCTCCGGTGATAGAATTCCAGTCTGCCGCTGCTCCTCAATCTCGATTAATTGGGAAACAGCTTGGGGGATAGACATGTATCGTGGAGGCTCGTATATCTTCCTTCCCCTGCGCCGATAAATGAGCATCTGACAAGCATGGTATACGGCCAGACTTACCTGGCCAGGTTTTCTTCGCTCTGCTCCTTCACCTTAATGTCGAGTAACACCAGAGTATGCATCCCTAGATCGGCGTTCTCCTTGATCCGGTCATAGAAGCTATCTGGTTTCCACGTATCCGTGAAGAACACGAGCGACACCGTCTGCCCAAAGTTGTACAACTGCAGACCACAGGCACCGACGGCGTTCATGATTGACGCATTGTGGATGACACGCGTTGGGATCTTGAGAGCGCGGGCTCGTAATATGATGTCTGTGTGCGTTGTTGCCCTGAACGTTGGTTCCGTGATGAGCGCCGCGGCCGGTCTGGAATAACAAAGTGGCCTACCCAAAGGGGTCTCCTACAACAAGGAGTGAAACATCTTCTTTGTCGGCGTTACGGAGGATATCATCGCTTTCAGTTTCGACCATATCACGATCGGCGAGGATTAGCTCTTTCCCATAAAACTCTTCCTTAGAACAAATATGAGCAATCCAAACGGAACCAGAGTAATTAAAAGACATGCCAGCCGCTCTTTCTGTATCATGAGAATGCTCGTGTAGGCTTCAAGGTATACTCGAGTAGAGCCTTTGACAGCCTGAATATGGCCATGGTCAGTGCATTGCCGCGTGACGGTGATACTGTTTGATGCTTACCTCGAGACCACGAACTGTGATATCCTTCTCATCACATAGGCCGAGCCCGATGATGTAGAACATTGTCCGAGCTGCCCGCCTGGTGGGTTCGCAAAGCTAAAGGAAGAACTGATGGTGTAAGTATAGAGATTAGTCTTGAAACGGAAAATAAGCAGGCGATAAGATAATCGGCTGGGTAGATCTGAACGATCGGTACCAGTCGGTACCGAGTCGATGACGTCCCCTTGCAAGGCACTAGTGAGCCTGCAGACGCCCAACCCGACATCTTTGCGATGCTTTTGCGAGATCAGCTCTGATCAGCTCTGTTCATCTGAATCATGTATCATCTGTGATGCCAAATTTCGACACTGGCGCTTTGCTAAGATCAGCTTGAGAGTGTTTCGCTCTACCACCATATGCCGCCACAACTCACGGAGGCAAAGCAAATTTCCCTCACTGCAGCGCTACAGTCGGACATCTCGGGTACGCTCGACCATGTCCGAACACGCACCTTGATTCTTCTGCACGTGCAAGCGGCCGCTATTGCCCTTGACTGGCCCGACTTACGGAAGGTTTCCCCGTGTTTGACGATATAATACAACACCCATGGACGACCTCTCACGTTCAGATCACCCAATGGCGTTCAAACCCGAGACAGTTCCAACAGATATCCTCCATCTTCTCCTTGAGTACTTGACTGATCGCAGGGATTTGCACTCTGCTGCGCTGACAAGTCGATGCTTCAACCACGTCGCGACACCGCTGCTCTATAGGACATTAGATAGCAATACGAGGACAAAATGGGACGACAAGGAGGTGCGTGTTCCTCGCTACATCGATCCATCGGCATGGCTGATTCGTGATGCGTCAATCCAGCCGCAAACTGTGTTACATCCCGCTGTTACTCTTCTACAGAGACCGGAACTCGCACGGCATGTGCGTCATATCCGAGAGACGAGTTGAGTAACAAAATCCAATTTGCCTTTCATTTATGCTTCGTCGACGGTTTTGGAGGATGTTCCTTGGCGGATCGGGTATTTTTGGAGGAAGGAAGCAGATGTTCATAGAGCATCGTGGAGACCCCAGGGACTTCGAGGCACGCTGACCACTGCTTCCAGCTGATCTTGCGTGTTGGTCGGTCGAGATGCCTTTGAGATCTGGCTGGGCACCGCGAAGTCCACAGACTGCAATACTGACCATCGCCATACAGGTCTGGTGCACTCCTTCCATGCCGAGCTCACAACCACCGTGCTAAGCGCGCTGGCCCTCTGCACGCATCTGCACTCTTTCACCTGGGTGGACGACAACTACTCGTCCGGCGCACTCTTCATTGCGTTCCTGGACGTCCTCCAAGAACTCCCTCTCCGCGCCTTCACCATCCGCACGTACAGCGACCTCGGCGAGACAGCCTGGGCGCGCCTGAATACTTTCTCGGGCCTACAGAAAATTGCGATCTGGTGCATGGACGGCCCACCGCGCGTCCTCCAAGGCTGGGCCGATCGCCTCGGCAGCACACTGACCGAGCTCGAGCTAGGAGTCGGTCCATTCTCTTCACACCCAATGAACTACTCATCTGACAGCGCCTGCCTTCCAGCGCTGCGCCGGCGTCCCCGCGTCCATCCTCATCTCCGTTCTCTCCCAACTTCCCCTCCTGCGCGATCTGCGCCTTAAAGGCGCCCCAAGCGCCGCGATCCCCGACATCCTCACGTACCTCCCCAACCTCGTCTCGCTCGACACAGAATACCTCGGCGGCGGCATCCTGCGGCCTCCGCGACCCGATGCCGCGCCTGCAGTCGCTGACGGTCCGCACGAGCTCCGTCGACCTGCAGGGCCCACAGCAGCTGTGGGTGTGGCTGCGCCAGCTGATCCCGCACGCGTCGCTCGAGACGTTTACGCTCAATGCGTTCTCAACACAGGGCCAGACGCAGATCCCGCGCCATTTCCTTCTCTCGCTCGCGCGTACGCACGGCGCGACGCTGCGACGCTTTCTGGTCAACATGACGCAGCTGACGCTCGAGGACGTCGCATGCCTGTGCACGCTCTTTCCGCAGCTGGAGGAGCTGTCGTGCGGCGTTGCCAGTCCCGATGCCGTTCGTCCTGCTCCTCCATCTCGTCTGAGGGCTTTCGATTGACGATGCTGTTGATAGGCGTCTGTCGAGCACGCCATCGCCAAAGCACGCAACCTGCGCGTCCTCAAGCTGCACGTCCACTGGATCCCCGTCGACAGCTTCTCGGCGAGCTGCGGGGCGTACTCGCCCAACTCGCCATCCTCGCGCTTCGGGAAGAGGGACGCAGAGGCACTGATGCTCCGCAAAGGCTCGCAGATCCGGACGCTTTCGATGGGGCCGCAGCACTACACGGTACGCGTGCGGTCTGCCGACAGTGTCTGGATCTCGTACTGATGGCGTGCTTTCAGGGCTCGTGGATTAGGAGGTTGAGGAAGGGAGGACAGTACGAGTTGGTGTTTGAGGTTGTAGAGGATATGATTCACGATGGCTGGGTTTGATTTGCTGATCGTGTCGGACATGTTAGGATATTGTTGCTCGTACTCGGTGTATATACGAACCATCTACAACATCATCAGGATTCTGTATATCATCTCGTCGACATTATTTTGCGATCGTCTTGCGAGTCAGATCCATCTTGCGGGTTCAAGAAGTGATAGCACTTACTGTGTACGGCATCGTCGGAGCGCAGACACGAGCGATCAACTGACCTCATTAAACAGACTACAGAAGAACAACACTAGAGTATGGACACAACACACCGGCATCACAGAGTCCAAGCATTACATCCCCCGACCGCGTCCCCGCATCCCACGTATCGGACCGCCGCGTGCACCTCCCCGACCTAGACAGCACAAAGAAACAATCAGCACTGAGCAATAGCCGAGCAGCAGCATGCGTRCCTCTTTGTGGGAGTCCACCCCGTCCTGAAAAGAGCAGGTTAGCGTAAAAACTTGCAGGCAATATCGTGGAGCGCACCTCTGCCACCCGGGCCACCAACGCCACGCGCACTCTTCCCCAGCTCGCGTGCGCGCGCCTGCTCCTCCTTGACGGCATCCAGCAACGTATCCGGCACGCGCAAATACTTAATCTGCACCCAAACGCATTGTATCCATAATCAGCACCAGCGCGCCACAGCACAGCGCAACACGCACCGTGCTCCCGCGGATGTAGCACTCCTTGACCTTCCAGAAACGATCGCCGTCCGCATTCGTCTGGTACACCTCCCGCAGCGTGATATTCATGAAGTTGTCGCAGTTCACGAGATGACCGTTGAATGTCTCGCCGTTCTTGAGCTCGACAAGCTGGGATCGGCGGAGTGGTCAGTCTGGTGCCGCTGGAGGACGGGCAGGGCAAGACGCGTACCATGGGTTTGTTCTGGGCTGCATTTAGCAGTGATAGTGGAAGCTAGTGAAGGATGGTCAGCCAGTGCCGCTATAGGAGCTGTAACAGCAGTTTCGTACCATTTTTGAAGGTGGATGTGGGGAAAGAGCGTTGCCGTGCTGAAACCACGCCTCGGGCTGGAGCCTAGACAGCCAAGGCGTACAGCCACGTGACTTGAATTGCCTCTCGATAGATCAATAGACGGGAGAGACGAATCAATAGCAGAAAAGAAGAGTAAATTTCGGGGTATGCGTAGATTACAACAAATTCCGTACAGATGTAGCATACTAGAGAAGAATGGACCATAGAATCGCAGATTAAACGCTCAGCCATGCAGGGCTATTGGTAGTCGACACCGACACCGACCCCTTCTGCTCCACCTGACGGTCGGAGGGCACCCACGACGCGGACCCCCTCACTACCCTCCTGCTCACGGAGTGCCACTCCACACGCTGCGTGCGCCGCGCCCCGCCTGGGTCCTCAGCAGTCGTGTTCGCGTGGACGTTCGCCGCGAGGTTCGTCGTCGACAGCACGAATGAACCCTCGTACTCCGGCCGCAGCTGCACGGTCGCGGGCGAGTTGGTCGTGTGCGCGTCAAAGTTGAGGAAGGAGTCGACCGGCTGCGCCCCGTAGACGACTTCAATGGGGGCGTTGGTCGTTTTGCCTGTGACGTGGAAGGTGCCTTCCGTTCCGGATGATGCGTTGGAGATCAGGTCCACGTGGGAGGAGATGGGACTGTAGAATTCCAGATGAGACAAAGAGACCGAGTGCGAGGTTGTTTCGGCTTACCCGTTCGTGGTGCGCATGTTGAGCACAGAAGGATCAGCGTACTTCGAATTGTACAGAGAGACGTCGACGTGGATATAGCCATTGGTGGTTTTGAGGTCTAAAGTGCCCGACGAATTGAAGACGCCCCGAATTCCACTATTTGTGGTTGTGATATCGGCCTTCCCAACGAGAACAGACTGCAATGCTGATAAGCCCCACAACGCAGTAAATAAAATGACGTCCACATACCGCGATGGTGATAGGTGCATTTGTCCCTTTGAGAGAGAGATGTCCAAACTCGAAGGCTTCGTTCAGCCGGTCGAAAGAATGGCTGAACAACGGAAGGCTCGTCTCAAGCGCCGCTATGTAGAAGGGCTCCGAACGGGCAGGCAGGCGAAGGATTACCTCAAAGCGCAAGCGATCAGATTGCCTTGGATCGTTCCATCTGGCAGTCTAAATTATTATGAGTATTCGGTCAATTTATTGCGCGACCCGAAAAACCCACGAAGACGCCAACGCCATTTTCATTGTTCCCGCGTTGAAGTCGGCACACTTTCGATCGTGATAGAGCCGTTCGCGAGTGGAAATGGACAACCAACGATGCCTTCACAGTATCCTTGTCGGTGAGACTGAGGTCCTGAACGATGGAGACACTTCCGCTAGCAAGCGAGCCGCGCGACAGGAGGAAGAGGAGATCCGAGTGGATGGGAAGGTCGAACTCCGTCTTGGCCGAGTAGTTCGGTGGGTAGGAATGGCCAGGCTCAAGGCCAATTGGCGTCCACTGATCGCCGTGTACACAATCGACAACGATTTCATCGCCTTCAATGGGGATTGGTATGTTGCCCGGCCAGCCACCGTCTTCTCTGCCATCCTGTTCAACATGCTAACCACATCAGATTTTCGGCTACGGCAGCACGACGGAAACAAAACGCACCCAATCATCCCAGGAGGAGTGCCGGTGTCGATGCATGACCAGCTCTGCGAAAGACCGGATGAAGATGCCTGCAAGCATCCATATGAGGACTGCGGCGAGAAGCGCTTTGCAGAAGCGCTTTCGTGCGGGTTCCGGCCGGTGGTTGACATGTATGGTCACAAGAGAAGGCGGTGGTTGAGGGGGCTGGTCTACGGCCTGGTACCCTGGATAAGCAGGTGGAGGAGGGCCCGCCGGTGCTTCTGCAGGCTCATCGAGGCCCTTCCGCAAAGGCGTGGACTGATCGACGACGATCATGGTGAAGAGAGGGAAGGAGGACTGTTGAGCGTCCCTCTCATTGATAGAAGGTTAAATAACGCGATGGAGACTATGGCTTGATGTGGTGGAGGCCGGCGTCAGCGACATATGGCTCCCGACTGCGCCACCGCGCGTTGAGCCCTAATTTCCTGCCCGGTCATTGCCGGGAAATCACTAATGACAGGCGAATGACACTTTGGATCATTCGGAGAACATTGGCAGGAAACCCGCCTGTCTGTCTGTATGCCCGGTCGATTTCAGGC
>SFCI01000672.1:0-16758 GCA_004681135.1 Hericium alpestre | reverse complement strand
GCCGCGATGGCGTGCGCGCGGCTCTGCCATATGCAGGTCGCNAGGTTGAGGCCGGTCTCGGCATCCGGTATGCCGTACCAGTACATGATCAGCCCACCGTTCTGGATCGCCTCCTCGTGCGCGAGCTTGTCCGCCTCGTAGAGCGCTGCGGATCGGTCAGCAATGGCGGGGCGATGCGTACAGGAGGGGGACTCACGGCCGGCTTCGCTGCCTGCTTTGCGGATGCTGCGGAAGGCGACGCAGTACCATTCGCGCTCTTCGTCTTCTGGGAGCTCTAGCTCGTCCCAGTTGAATGCTTCTGCGTACGGTGCGTGCGCGTAGCGCTCCGTCACGGGCCCGAAGTTGTGGAGCGCTTTGTGAAGCGCGAGTGAGGCGGGATCGATGTCGGGGAGATGGGTCTGTGTAGTCTTTGGGGCCCGAGTAGACGATGGCGCATGTACGTGTGGCGGATATTTTGGCGGTAAAGATGATAGAAGGGGAGGGAGGTAGAGTATAGGTTGGCTGGGGCTCGTGAGGGAGGTCGAGTCGAAGGAGGGTAGTTTGTGCGGGTCATGCAGGGATGAGGCTGTCGCCTGTGCGGAAGAGGAGGCGGGCGAGGGCGTGCGGGAGGATGGATCAGCGACGTCTGAGGTGGTCGCTCGAGAGCTGGAAACCCTGATTGCGTTGAGAGAAGGATGCATCTCTTTGGTATATAGCTGTGGATAGGACGACGTGAAGAGAAAGTTTAAGAAAGTCAGCGATGAGTCAGGGGAGATTTTATACGAGGCAGGTCGATTCGGACGAATCTCGTCATCGGTGTCGCATTTTAGCGGCAACATATAGCTAAGCCCGGCAGCGCTGAAAAAGTAGGTTCGATCGGACAGCGTGGGCCATTGCAGCCAGCGGCGACACCATATTGCGTCAAACCAGTTCAGACGATGGCGCCATCGTAGCGAATCCTCTGTGAACACTGGAACGTTTCACCGCCACGAAGGTCATGGAAGGAGAAACTTAGCGATATCGTCGCTACAAGCGGCACGCAGACGCCGTCGATTGCAATGTTGATGCGGACGAGCACATAGTGAAGGTCTACAAGGTTTTGATACGTGAACGGCCGACTGGAGTCGCAGAAGGACTCACTTATAGCCACACCGCCGCTTACGTAACACGATTCTCAGGCCAGGAGTTCGCCTGGCGTCGGCTTTGACTGTCCTCAACGACTTGAACGATGGCGACAAGGAAATTTGCCGACCCCACTCGTTACCACCTGAGCCCGAAAGGCTTCTGGAAGAAGTTCCGTATGTATTCTATCCCTGGAAGTACCATGCTTCTCGTTCGAGCACCCTTTCCCCGCAGGCGATGCCGTCGTGGTCAACCCCGAAATCTCGTCGGGTCTGCCCTTGCAGTCTGTGAACCGACAGCCTCCTCCTGCCTCCAGGCCTGAGAAGTATTCCACCCCAGCCACCAAAGGTCACTTCTTTCCTGTAGAACGCGTATAGGTTCTGACACATCTTCGTCATGCAGCCTCTGACCCGGCACAGAACCCGTACTGGAAGCGCGACGTGCGCCGTGCGTACCCACAGCTGTCGGTCGTCTCGCAACCAGAGCTTGCTACTCTCCTTATCCAGCACAACATTCCGCAAGCGTGCGTGTATTCTTGACGAGCGTCACGTCCATACCGATCTGACCTTTGCCCCACATCACATCCTTCACCATACCTTCATTCTCCTGAACATCCTGCTCTTATCTCGCGTGCTTTAGTGTCGCTGCCCCATCAGAAGGCAAAGCCGAGGGTGCCGAACCATCCTCCGTCGCAGCAACTGCTAAGCCTGCCGCGGACCTCACCGAAGCCATCGCCGCCATCACCGCCGCGCGCGAGGCCTACTCCGAGTCCAGACTCCCGCCTACCATCTCCACCTCCTTCAAACGCTGGAAACCCGAGCGGGCGCCGGACGCACCCCACGATCCGAACGCGTACTTCCCTATGGTACTCGTAAAGTGATAGCTAGAGCTAGGGCACTGGCCAGGAATAGATTGGATTTTCCCTCACTTACTCATGCTATGCAGGTTAGTTCCCGCGCGTGTCGACACACTTGCGTTTTCGCTGTCTAGCGCGCTTTGGACCAATTGTGAATGGTTACATCAAGCTCCGCTGGACCTGCATGGGCTTGCGCGTCCCTAGGACGTGCCTATGCGCTGAGCGCTGTCGTGCGTTGCCATGTTCTGCCGGTTGATTTCCGATGTCACGGATCATGTCTGAACTGCTTGGTCGCTGACCACTGCACATACGGCAGTGGCGGGGTCGACGAGTCCGAGTTTCGACGACCAATCGACGACGACGGTAATGTCAATGATTAACTGATTGATCGATCCGCCGGGACGGAAAATAGAGACAAACAATTGACATACGCGATTCGCTCCGACGACAAATCGACATTGATAATGAAGATCCAGAGATCTACGTCAAATCTACGTAACATTAGCTTCCTCCCCAGTTACAGACCATGAAGACCTCGACGCGTCCGTTTGCACCGAGCAAACGCGACGAGTCATTCCTGCGCGCTCGGTACAGGTCGTATCAGCCAATACCGCGCAAGATCATGAGCGCGCAATGCCGGATGGACACGGCTGGGCTCGGAGGAGGACGGAAATAGGTATAACAGACGGTATAAAGCCCCTCGCGTCGGCTGCCCCCAAGGCTTTATAAAACAACCACGCTAATACTAGCTTTCTATCCAAAACATCATGCTCAGTACAACAGTCTGTCGCTCGGCTCTGCACGCGCGCGACCCATTCCTCTTCGCATCGGCCCCATGTCTCCGGTCTGCGACTGCAGGGATTGTGGCCCGCCGTACGTTTGCGACTGCGCCCCCCAAGGACAAGCTGAAGTCAGCAAAATCTGACCAGCAGGTCTTCCCGGGAGCGGAAGGTCTGCATATCAGTATGTCTTTGCCATTTGTTTTAACCGGATGTTTTTGACATGAGCATTTTTGCAGGGGACCTCCAGCGAGTTGAGAAAGATATTTCGCCTGACCCAGAGGTCCGTGGTGACTGGGTGCTTTTCCACCCAGTCTACACTCCAGAGGAGTTGAAGGCCGTCGACGTGCGTTATCTTCTTTCCGTGTTGTCTCGCGACGCTTCTGACCGCCGGGTCTCGGCGATGCAGGTGCTTCACCGGGACGCGAAGACTCTGTCGGACAAACTCGCAGTTAATTTCTGCAAGCTGCTCAGGTGGGTCGCGCGAGCCGTGACTGCCCATTGCACCGGTTGATGACGGGCTTCCTGTAGATTTGGATTCGACGTCGTGTCGGGATACAAGCACAAACCGATTCCTCCGGGCTCTAAATTGTCATTGAAAGAGCTTCGAGAAGGGGGATATATCATGGACGAGCATGCTTGGCTCAATGTCAGCACGTCTTTTAGTACTGTTCCGGACGTTGATCTGATGTTGTTCTACAGCGCATTCTCTTCCTTGAATCTATTGCAGGCGTCCCGGGCATGGTTGCTGCGGCACTCCGTCATCTACGGAGTCTGCGCCTTATGGTAAGCACCCCTATTCCTTCGTGAAAGGGGTCAAGCTAAATGTTCAATCAGAGACGCGACTCCGGTTGGATCCATACGCTCCTCGAGGAAGCTGAGAATGAACGGATGCATCTCATGTAAGCGCAGACGTTGCATTATTTCTCATCCTACTACATGCTGACATGTGTGCAGGACCTTTATGACCCTCCGTAATCCCGGACTACTCTTCCGGGCCATGATCCTCGGTGCCCAAGGCGTATTTTACAACATATTCTGTACGTAAATGCTCTTGCTGATCTTTAATATGCTAACCTTGCTTTTATCTAGTCTTTTCCTACCTCGTATCTCCTCGCACATGTCATCGCTTCGTCGGCCATCTTGAAGAAGAGGCCGTCGTGACATACAGTCGCGCCATTAAGGAGCTCGAGGCGGGCCGTCTACCGAAATGGGAGAAGCAGCCCGCACCCGACATCGCAAAAGACTACTGGCGGCTCCGTCCGGATGCGACGATGCTCGATGTCCTCTACGCGGTGCGCTCCGACGAGTCAACGCACCGCTTTGTGAACCACAGCCTGGCGAACCTGAAGAACGACGATATCAACCCCTTCGCTCTGCGTGAACCTGATATGCATGTCAAGGGCAAGGTGCTCGAGTTCGACAGGGACTCGGCGACAAAGTATGTGCGCGAGTCGCACGAGATCTTGGAGAAGCATAATCGCGTGTAAAGGCGCTGGCGTTTCCGAAAGGTCGTCAATGTCATCAATTCGGATGGTATCTGTTATCTTCTTTTGCCGCTTTGCTCTACCTTATCATCTATCATCGCATCTGTATATTCACCACTCCGTACTTACTCTCGCATCACACCGCATCTATCTTCCGTTCGTTAGACATCATTCTCAGCTGCATACATCCGCCACGAAGAGTAAGCCTGTTACTGTATCATTCTTGACCGTCTTCTCGACATGTTCTTTGCCGTTCTCTTGGTCGCCGTGACCAATCGTCATAGCGCCTAGTAGGGCATTGGACGCCGTAGAGTTGTGGAGACGTTGACGAAATACACGCAGTCCTGCAGTGGAGACAATCCTTATCCGGCAAAGTGGCGTCAAGATATTGGACTCAGGAACGTTTACGCGGAGCGTGGTATGTTCGGAAGTTCCCATACCCACCTCCCAGTTTCTCACTGCAAAAATTGGAGCTCTGCGCGAAGCTCCAAGCAGTTGCACCATAAAGTTAGTACCTGGAAATAGCACTCTGGGTGCGGAATGCCTTTGTGTCCATCTGGCTCGTTTATGTAGCTGATCTTCAACTGATCCTTGTCGTCGCGGGCTTTCAGGAACATGATTCATACACTTCCATACGGCGCCCAAGTGTCCACGACTACATAAGTAGATGGCGTTGCCATGCCTTGTTCCGGGAATTGAATAGGCCTTGGCCGCATCATCGAAACGTTCCTTCAATGTGGGTTCATGACGACATAATGCGCCGCTCGCCGACAGACGTCGCACATTACAGTTAAAGCTCCAGTCCCCTTATATCTAGGTTCTTGAAACCTTGTCCCTCCGAAGCATTCCTTACTTTCACATTATCCTATCCCAGAAATGTCGACCATGCTTTTCAGAAGGCCTCACATATTTCGCAGCGCTCTCAGGTCGCTGCGTGCGCACAACCACACTGCCGTGGCGAGTACATCAGAGCAGCGGCCCGTGCTCACTCTCAAAGACCATACCGTACGCATCGCTCCTCACTACTGTTTGCGCAACACATCTGACTCCCGCAACGCTAGTACACAATCCGTGCCACCGCCGAAGGCAACGGGCGGATGGGACACGTCTTCACCGGCGGCGACTCGCCCCTCCAGCTGGACATGGGCGTCCCGCGTACCAACGGCGGGAAGGGAAACGGCCCCAACCCGGAGCAGCTCTTCGCGATGGGCTACGCGTGTACGTCTGCACCCGCATACCCACCACCTTGTCCGCTCACCAAGTCGGGTGTCTATGTAGCGTGCTTCCTCGGGGCGATACGGCTCGCAGCGTCGCGTGCGGGGAAGAAGGAACTCGGCGACGCCGCGCAGGTGCATGCATCCGTGCGTCTCGGGCATCCGACGGATCGCGAGGGCCTTGGTTTGAGCGTGAACATCGATGTGGAGGGCATCGATGACGATGCCATTATCGCTTCTGCACACGAGGTTCGTGCTTCCTTTGGGCACTTAGTTGGTGGAGCCTTCTGACTGTGTCTGCAGCTTTGCCCGTACAGTCGTGCGTTGGGCGATGGTGCGGAGGTGACGATTTTCAAGAGATGACCTTTTCCTTTTCCGAGCCTTGTCTCTCTCGTGTATCTTTTTTCCCTCTACGATATCGCAGGATAATGGACGTCAGGCTTTCCTTTCATATGTATCAATACCCCGAGATCGGTACACTTGTGTAATGCTTCACGAACTGCTCTTGGTCATCCGGAATGTTACTCTGTGATGTCTCGCAAGTCGCAGTTCACGGACTGCAAGTAAGGGTAATTGCAGGTATCCCTGAGTATTTTTTGTTTAATCCAGACAGAAGATGTCAGGGACGCGAGATCGGTGGATAAGAGTGGTCAGGCCGCACGATCGTCCTATCTCCGCACATAGTAGGAGAACTAGAATATTGGATGAAACTAGGCGGATCAACTCTAACGTATCAACGGTCCATGAACGACATTCGCCTTCTAGCGGTATACGATTGACACCCGACTATTCCGACCTCAGAAACCCATGCAGAACCGACAGCAATTCTTTCCTTCGTTCCTTCGTATCAAGAACCTGCCCATGATCCAGCTTCGGAAAGAACAAAACCTGCACCCCATCCTCCTTCCACCGCAGCGGCGGCTCCAGCTCTCCCGTGAGATACCTCCCCACGGCATGGGTGTTGACGATCTGGTCCTCTCCCGCCAACACCACCGCGACGCGCCGGTTCTCCAGATCCTCCTTGAACAGTATATTCTCGTGCCAGAAGAAATGGCGCGACAGCGCGCGCGCGATATCCGCGTCCCGGCTCCCGAAGTACCACAGCCCCCAGTGGTTCGCGTCACGCGGCGGGCGGTAGACGAAGTTGTACGCGACGTTCGCGTGATGCAGGAGAAACGGGATCGGGTCGATCAAGAGCATGGCAGCGATGCGCGGCGCGAGCGCGGGCGACTGCAGGAGGTGAGCCGTGACGACGGTGCGCCTGTCAAATTGCATGTCTCGTTGGCGCCGGCTGGGGCGCCAGGGGGCATGGGCGAGGAGAAGCCGGTCAAGGCCAAGGCTGCGGTGTTTGGGATCGATGAGGAGGAGGAGGACGCGGTGCGGAAGCGGAAGGCGCCGCTTGTCAAGCTTGATTTTAGCGCGACGAATAACGAGGAGAAGGCGAAGGAGAGGCTGGAGCGGATCAAGGCGTCTGTGCCAACGGATAAAGAAACTCTCTTCAAGTCCAAGGTGCGGTGGGATGGTGTCACAGATGTAAGTGCTTGCTTGTCTTTCCGAAGAAGCTTGTGCTGATTCGCTCGTAGGCCATGATCGACAGAAAGTTTGAGCCACTCGTGAAACGACTCATGGTGAAATACCTCGGCGAGCTAGAAGACGACGATCTTGTTATGTTCGTGCTCGAGCATGTGAAAGATCACAAAAGCCCACAAAAACTTATCGAGGGACTGGAGCCGGTGCGTCTGAAGTTCTACGCCTTTTCTACAATTTATTGACGAATTACTACAGGTTTTGGAAGAGGAAGCATCAGAACTGGCTATCTCAGTCTGGCGCCAAGTCATCTTCGAGAGCATGGCGTACGGCGAGGGACTGCATACAGACCGGATGCTCATCGCATAGCGTCTTTCTTGGGGAAGGGCAGGTGCGTATAATGTTTGGTGAGGATGGGCGCACGAAGACCTGACGCGACGATTCGGGAGTGTAAGAGTAGCGTACGTATGTGCCGTCGGGTGCCACCCGGGCACGGAGAGAGGGATGCGGGCAGTCGTGAGTTGCACCATTTGATCCGCTGTTTTGTTGTGAATGATATTACTTGCTGCTATTTTTCTGCGATCGCAATACGCTACCTGCCATGCACCAAAGCATGGGCGCGTCCCGGTCGTGGATGAAATGAAGTGGACAGTGGACGGCGGCGCCTCGCTAAGTTCTCTCTTTCTGTCGTTCGTAGGGTGCATTGATCAGCGCTAGCACTCCCCAATGTTCACTGCGTACTCAGTACGCGCCGTCTCAAGCTCGACTGCTGCCATCCAGGTGCGTGATCCGTCTGCATATGTACGGGACCTCTCCGTGGAATCTCACCACGACGTTGTATGCTGGATTTGTCTGACTAATTTATTCTGCACGTCTTGGTGTCGGCTTTCCTAACGTTGTGAGGTCTTGGCGGAGAGCCTGTGCGCAAATGCCTTGACTGGCGAGCAACTACACAGAGTCTTCAGCATTCCCCCGGCCGTGGTCTTGTCGGAGGCTGTCGGGCGGCCAATGTTGGTTTTCCTGTTCACTGCTCCTGATGATGGTAGCCATGGCAGGAATTGCTATGTGGTTATGGGGTAAAGTCGGGGTAAGGACGACTTAAACTTTCCTACGGGATCTCAAAATGTGGGGAACTAAGGAGAATTGAGGCACCGAGGAGAGATGTGGGGAGATGACGGTATCGTCCTCGATGCGATTCCCTTTTTTCTGTTTTTCTGCATTCTTTTTGAACACGGCGGGGATGCTTTAATCATTTAATCAGTCTTATATTCTGCTCGTTCCCCTTTCCTCTGAGGCAAGGAACAATTTCCGTCTTCGTCGGTGTCGACCTAAATACATTCCCCGAAGCATGGACCTTGGCCATAACGTTTTGCGGACATTCCGATGGTGGGTTGCGGGCGCCAAGGATCACATGATGATGGAACTCACAGCGCTAATAGAATGATGATCAGAGGATGCCAGCAGCAGCCATACTCCTGCCATGGACGATCACAGAGTCGGGGGTCAACTGACCAACTTTCTTGCGCGTTGCATTCCAGACTGCTTTCGTTTCATTCTTCTTTTCCAAATTTAGCTGATTGGCCCTCAGAGATGAGCTTTCACCTTTCCTTATCCCCGCCCGAAGCATCCAATAAATAGCATCAGGTGTGTGCGAGCTTCTTCGAATTCCAGCTTTCCTCCTGCAACCGCTCGGAGCGTTCGCATCGCCTCCACCATCGTTGAACGGTCGTAGCAAGATGCTCGCAGCCGTCGCAGCCGCGGCGCTCTACCTCACCCAGCTCACTCATGCGGCACCCCAGGGCGGAAGCCCTTCGAGCGCGTCTAGTTCGTCCGCAGACGCGTCTCTCACGAGTGTCCCGGCCCCGACTGTGACGGTTTCCACCGCAATCGCGAGCCCGACAGCGTCATTGGACGCGACGCTGCCCTCCCAGATCCCAGATCCTCCAGTACAATCGTGGTGCACAAGCCAGATCTTCTGCGCGGGTCCTGTACGTGATCCTGCTATCCGTTTCTGCGCCTCTTCTAACCTTCCATGTCTGCGCTTCTAGCTTCTGCAGACAATCAATGTCGCTGGACTCTACGCTGACCCCAAGACCTTCGTCGACAAGCCCACGTCTGCCTCTGCGCAGACCGTGCTCGCGAACTTCAAAAACCTCACCAACTCATCCAGCAGCCTCACCGAGTCGCAGCTCGTCAACTTCGTAGACAGCAACTTCGGTGGTGAGGGCACGGAGCTTGAGGGACTGCCCATCCCGGACTTCAACCCGTCGCCGTCCTTTCTACGGAACGTGACAGACCCGCTTGTGCGCGCGTGGTCGGGAGTGGTGCATGGGTACTGGACTCAGCTCATCCGCGGGACGAACCAGTCGGCGCTGTGTTCGGAGGGCGATGCGGGGCCAAAATGCGAGAGCTCTTTGATCCCGTTAAACCATACGTTCGTCGTTCCGGGCGGCAGATTCAGGGAACAATGTACGTGAAGTAAGTCTCAATATTTAGCCGGGTCTGACAGAGAATGTGCACAGATTACTGGGATAGCTACTGGATTGTCCAAGGCCTGATCAAGTCCGAGCTATTTGACCTTGTCAATGCGACGCTGCAGAATTTCATGGACGAATTGGAGACAATTGGCTTCATTCCTAACGGAGGCAGAATCTACTGTGAGTAAGGTGGCCTGCTCTTATACAGGGCTGAAATTTACCGCGTCCTGTTCAATATTGTATAGACTTGAACCGCTCGCAACCGCCATTGTTCATCAATGTTTGTATCTGACCTCGTTCCCAGTATTCATCACTCACGTCGTGTTCTATTCAGATGCTTGCCGATTATGTCTCCGCGACGAACGATACCGCCATCCTCGACCGAGCGCTCCCTCTTGCAGAGGTAAATTCTTCTGCTTCGATTACGCTAGTCTCCGAGCAGACCTTACACAGAAGATAGTCGTTCTGTGTTTAACGATTACGCCAGACATGCATGCTCATACACACCGGCAGCGCGAGCTCACCTGGTGGCAGGATAACCGCACTATGAATGTAACAAGTCCATTCACGAACCAAACATACGCGGTGGCGCGGTATGCAGCAGCTAACACGGCGCCGCGCCCTGAATCGTACCTGACCGGTACGTTTCCCTGCTTCCTTTCGCGCTTCCATTGCTGAGCCCGAAATGAAGACTACAACACTGCGAACGACCCTAGTTTGCCTACGCTAAGCGAGTCGGAGCGTTCCGATCTGTATGCCGAACTTGCGAGCGGCGCAGAGACTGGATGGGACTATACCGCGCGGTTCATTGCCCAGCCCCTTGCGGGCGGCAGCAACAACACCAACCCGGCGCTCAGGACGCTTCAAGTTCGCAGCACGATTCCCATCTGCCTCAACAGCATTCTCTGTGCGCTTCCTCTCATTTGGCTTGCCGTTCACGTTCTCATTAGCATTTCAGATCGTGCCAACACGCTCCTCGCTTCCCTTTACGACCTGCGCCAGAACAGCACCGCCGCATCGACGCACCTCGAAACCGCATTGCACATCCGCAGCGCCGTCCTCGATCTCTTCTGGGACGCCGACAAGCTCGCCTTCTACGACTTCAACCTGACCTCGCACGCGCGCAACAGCATCCTCAGCGCCGCGACGTTCTACCCGTACTGGGTCGGCATCCTCCCCGACGATGTCCTCAGCGACGCCACGCATGCCTTCGGTGCGTTCGCGTCACTCAACGCCGTGCTGCGCCGCTACAACGGCACATACCCGACGACGTTCGTCGAAAGCGGCCTGCAGTGGGACGCACCGAACGCGTGGCCGCCGCACCAGTACATCCTGCTGGACGCGCTGCGGGCGCTCCCCGCGAACATCTCGGCCGCGCCGCTGCCCGCGCCGCCCGGCAGCCAGTCGGGCTTCGCGTTGGTGCCCGCGGGCCAGATGGGCATGGACGAGGGCGGGGGAGTGGGGGTGGGAGAGAGGGCGCGGGCGCGGGCGATGGTGATTCCGGATACGGGCGGGACGGCGTCGTTGCTGTAGGGCGGTGGGGTGTGACGCTTGCAGGCCGGATATGCGTTACAGCTGCAATGGGATGGCAGCGTCGGGACGTGTGACGACCACAGGAGGCATCGCGGGCGCCGCACGCTCGATGGCATCCGGATGCTGGTGCAGTAGATTGCATTTGGGTTTTGGAGGGGTTCAGGCCGTGATATTCGGATAGAACTTGGGACGATGGATTAGAGAGTGGTATATCTTTCCAGGGCACTGACATGAGAAGGCGGTAGGAGAAGCACCAGGGTACTTACTCTACATACGTTCGCTTGGCAGACGGTTGGATTTCTTGAATACATTCGGTGTTTATACATAGATGGGCTATTCGAAGAAATTCTTACTTTACTGAAAAAGGTGGGGACGCCCCTGTCTTCACGACCTGTGCATCCTTCAGCAAAATGAGACTGTTTTTTTTGAAAGACGACATGAGCTCGACTGTCCCTCACCTGATTTAAGACCGACCACACCGGTGACTTACAATCAGAGGTTTGTCAACTGCCTGGTCTGCTCGCGTCGTCGAGGAGCCGTGCTCGATGCATCCCTCCGAGACAGTTGGCGTTGCTCAGCAAGATGCTTCCGTGCCGGGGAAGTCGAACGCAGATTGTGGCGGTGCAATGCCGTGTACCCGGGAACTCGAACAGCCGATCTATGCGATCCTTACTTTGCGCTGGGACACACTCGGACATGGCCGGAAAAAAGCTATGATAAGTCTTCTGTCATCCTGCGTGACACGACGCCCTGCTGCGGCAGACGCATGCGGCAAAGCTTGCTCGTAGCACATATGGTGTGTTGGATACCCTTGCTTTAGACCTTTCGTGTTCCAATATCCATGCAAGACAGAGATACTGGTTTGAGAATTTCGCCCCGCGGACAACTTGTTCCAGAATAAACGTCTTGTACATAGGTGCATACATCATTCCGTTAGACATATTAGAAGGTACGAATCACATGCTACATCTAAAATATTAACGACAGCGACAAGCCCAGCAATAGATAAAAGCAATCATACACACGATACAGCTCCTCAGAGGACCATGGGCCATTACACACCCACGTTTTTTCCACGCAGCTACACCTCCACTACCTCCACGGGTCCCGCTTCACGCTTGGCTTCGACGACTTTGTCCTCCCGCGCGCGTCGTCCGACGCCGTCGACTGCATCGCCTGGAACCGGATACGCGACACCTCCAGCTCGC
The DNA here is from genome assembly GCA_004681135.1 of Hericium alpestre. Classification (NCBI taxonomy): domain Eukaryota; kingdom Fungi; phylum Basidiomycota; class Agaricomycetes; order Russulales; family Hericiaceae; genus Hericium; species Hericium alpestre. Next base: position 4,576 of record SFCI01000672.1, on the reverse strand, counting down.
GCCCCGGCGCGCTCGCGTGTCCCGTGAAGCTCTCGCGCATGCTGTCCTGCACGGTCTCGAAGCCCTTACCAAGCCCGACGCGCACAATGATCAGCGTCGGCGCGATGCCCTATCGCGCCGCATCAGCGCGATGCCTCGTTCACAGAGGCGGGTGGGCGTACCATGAGCATTGCGACGAAGACTTCGGCGATGTCCTGCGGTGGGTGGATGTTAGCTCGCACCGTCGCACGAGACGCGCGGACGTACGAAGTTGACAGAGGCGTACGCGGAGGCGAGCGACGTGACTAGCGAGGCAGAGAACAGCGCGCCGGACTCGATGCTAGGAGCAAACATTCAGCGGCAAAACGACGCATGCATGTGCAGTGCGGACGTACAGCATAGCCATCGCGGCGCGGTAGCGCACACCGGCCCTGCGCCCCATCGCGCGCTCGATCTCGCGCGTCATGCGCCATATTTTGAACACTGCACACGCGCCGCATGAGCATCTCGCAGAGACGGACGCATACGAACGGCGCACCTATAAGCGACGTCGTGATGACGTTCGTCGCGAGCGAGAGGATGTCGCCGACCTCGAGGAAGCGGTTGTTGATCGCGGCGATGCGCAGCACCGTGCTCTGCGATGCGTGCGGGCTCTTGCCTGCGATGTACAGGACGCTGTCGTAGTATATGCTCGCGAGGTTGCACGCTGCGGTAGCGGTCAGCGGCGGAGGAGCGCCCGAGGGCGCGCGTTCGTACCGGTTGTGCCTACGAGCAGGAGGCCGAGAGGGATGACGATCGAGCGTGTTGTGCTCCAGATCGTGACGCAGCGCGAGATCTGTGGTCGTGTTGTATTCAGCACGGCTCGATGAGCACAGAGGCGGCTTACCAGCAAGCCATCAGCCAACACGCTGCGACGGAACGATTAGCGGGAACCCGGGGGATACAGTCAAACAGAAGCGGCGTACAAGTTTATCGTGTACATCACGTCTATAAGCAGACTGAGCAGGTCATAGATGTTGCGCTCGCCCGTCCACGCAGTGAGGTCTGCATCAGGGCACGGCACGAGCGCGCCGCCTTCGACGTAGCTCGCGCTGAGGGTGTTCGGCGTGACCATCGTGAGGCTGTAGTCGAGGAAGACGTCGGCGGTCGTGAACACGAAGAGCGCGACGGAGATGATCAGGTTGCGCTTGTTCGGGCGGTGCCAGACCAGGATGTAGATCGACGCGGAAAAGAACACCATGTACAGGCCTGCGGACACGAAATGTAAGCGGGTGCGGGGTGTTGATGGGCGTGGCGCGCACCATAGAGGAGGGCCTCGACCTGGATGGTTGGACGGATCGCGGTAAGTCGGCGCCGTGGCAGACGGCATACCCACTCACCCATACTGCGCTGAGGACTATCTACATGGCAAAGATATTGAGACTGGGAATGCGCAAGCATAGGACGGGGAGTCACGACACACCTTGTACTGCGTTTCGCCACACATGATCGCACCAGAATGGATTAGTCGGGAGACGACAAGACGAGGGCCAAAGTCTTCATCAAAGGCATCTCGTTGACGGCGATTTTGTACGCCCGATGCGCACTGCCAACTACACAGACGACCATGGGAACGAATGTACCCATAGATATCCGGTACTTATCAGCATGACCGGGAAGCTGATCTTTTGGCATGATTCTGAAGATGGTTCTTGATTGATTCTGTGACTGGATTTTGGGTCAAGAATCGAGCAGACTCGGAATCCGACTTCACTCTGACCGACCCTGCCCTGCATCGATTCTAGGAGTGATTCTGACTTGTATGCATGAGCAGAATTAGAGTCGAGAATCGATGTTGTTACCACTCGCGAGTTGCGACAGCATTGAAATATTCTGGCCCTCGTCTTTCCCACGATGATGGGGATGAGACTCAGAATCCTTCCGAGGATCAAGAATGCGGAATCGAAGGCACAGCTGGGCATGGTCTGGCTTCCGTTTGTGTTAGAGACTCGAGGCCTTTGTGTGCCCTGTCGCACTGCCCTGTGGCCATGTGTTCTGCCAGTCGTGCGTCGTGAGCAGTATTGTCGCCTCCCCACCCCGCGCGTGTTCTACTTGCAGGCCGGCCTACCCAACCGGTAAGTCTCCCCTTCCTCCATCGCACAGCCCCAGCGCACCCAACGCAGAGCGTCGACCAATCCCGCATCCCGCAGCCACAGGCTCGATGACATCGAATATGATGATGGAGCAGATTGCATTTGGGAAGAATTTGGACTCGTGATCTTTCACAGAGAATTTGGGACGAGGGGAACGAGAATGGCATACCCTTCCAATGTACCGGCGTAGCTGACACGAGAAGGCGTCGGGAGAAGCACCAGGGCACTTAGATAGTACGTTCGCTTGGTGAACGCTTGGTGAACGTTTGAGGATCAGAGAGATCGACTCATCAACTCTCTCTCTCAAGATCTGCCTGTGGGAGACTATTATTTGGACTTACTAGGTGTGTTCGGTGTCTGTACGTCGATGCGCTATTCGAAGAAGACTTGCTTTACTGCAAAAGGCCGGGCCGCCTGAGTCACGATCTGTATTCTTCAACAAAATGAGACTGTTCTTTGAAAGGCGACACGAGCTCGATTGTCTCTCACCTGATTTAAGGCCAACCACTCCAGTGACTTGCAATTATAGCGGTTTGTCAACCGTCTGGTCTGCTCGTGTCATCGAAACCCGTGCGCGAGGACGATGCAGTCCTCCGAGACAGTTGACGTTGCTCAGCAAGATGCTTCCGTGCGGAGGAAGTCGAAGGCAGGTCGTGGCGGTGCAATGCCGGTCTTCTGTCATCCTGCGTGACACGACGCCTTGCTGCAGACGCACACGACAAAGCTTGCTCGGTCTCGAGTCACGCCCTACAATATTTCCGTGGGCGTCGAGGAGCCATACAAGAAATGACCATGAGCAGCTCGGGCTCGTCTTCAGCATAGGTATTAGGTATTTGCGAGCAGCACGAGCAGCAACTGCAATCTCCCGACTCGATGCGATCCCACCCGGCCCGGCTGCGTTGCACGCCGGGCTGCACTCGTTCCCGTTCTTGCCGTGCTCCTCGACGCTTTACTCGCCATTGCTGACTTCGACACAGCTGCCCGCAGGCCCTTACATAGCAGATGTCGCAACCGCCTTCCTCGCGGCGGGGGTATATTAGCCCATCCCTCCGTCTCGAGCAGCTCCCATCCTTCCGTACCCATCCGCTCCCACTCCCACTCGCACCACCGCCGCGATGTGCACCTGTCCCATCTGCCTCGACACCCTCTCTTCCCCAATCGCCCTCCCCTGCGGTACGCTCCCCATTCCCGCCCCAAAGCAGCAATTAACCTGACGTGTCTTACAGGCCACGTCTTCTGCCGCGCCTGTCTAGTGCACGCCATCCAGCTAACCACCAACCCCGCCCCCGCGTGCCCCACCTGCCGTGCCGCCCTTCCCCTCAGTATCAGGATTTCCAACCGGTCTTCAATGAAGAATCCTCCCATCGCCTCCCCGAACGTTGTCCTTGGGATCATGCCATTGACCTGAAAGACGGTTTTGAACCCCACTCCTGCAAAGTCTATCCCATGGCTCCCACTGAACAGCAGGACCTCGATTCATTCCTTGATGATCATGTCAAGAAAGGTTACATCTGTCCCTCTAAATCCCCCATGGCGAGTCCCTTCTTCTTTATTAAGAAAAAGGATGGAAAACTGCGCCCCGTCCAGGACTATCGTGCCCTCAACAAAGGCACCATCAAGAACGAATACCCCCTGCCCCTTATCTCCGAACTCGTTGACAAGCTCAAGGGGGCCAAGGTTTTCTCCAAGATGGACGTCCGGTGGGGTTACAACAATGTTCGTATCAAGGAAGGTGACGAATGGAAAGCCACCTTCAAGACCAACCGTGGTCTTTTCGAACCTCTGGTGATGTTTTTCGGCCTTACCAACTCCCCTGCCACGTTCCAAGGAATGATGAATGAACTTTTCAAGGACCTCATCGACACGGGCAAAGTCGTCATTTACATGGACGACATCCTCATCTTCACTGAAACCCTGGAAGAACACCGTGACCTTGTGCGCAAGGTCCTCCAACGCCTCCAGGACAATGACCTCTTCCTCAAACTGGAAAAGTGCTCATTTGAGCAGCCCTCAGTTGAGTTCCTCGGCCTCATTGTCTCCCATAACACGCTCACCATGGACCCTGTCAAGGTTGCAGGCATCGCCGAGTGGCCTGCCCCTCATAACGTTAAGGACGTCCAGTCCTTTGTCGGCTTTGGCAACTTCTATCGATGCTTCATCCAGGACTTTTCCAAAGTCGCCCGCCCCATGTTCGACCTTACCAAGAAAGATCATCCTTGGGCCTGGTCTGCTCAATGTCAACATGCCTTTGAGGCTCTTAAAGCTGCATTCACCTCATCCCCAGTCCTTATCATGCCTGACCCGTCCAAACCCTACCTGGTTGAGGTCGATGCCTCAGATTATGCCACAGGAGGTATCCTATCCCAGCGCGGGGAGGACGAGCAATGGCACCCAGTTGCTTACATCTCCAAGGCCTTCACTGCCCTGAATGCAACTACGACATCTATGACAGAAGACACAGACTC
>SFCI01000671.1:0-16761 GCA_004681135.1 Hericium alpestre | reverse complement strand
ACCATCTTGGAGATATTGTATACCGAGAAGCGCTTCGACGCGCGGCGCTCGAGCGCATCGCTCTTCTTGAGCGCTGCTAAGGAGCTCGCGACGCCGGGCGCGTTGAGTGATTCCAGTGGCGGCGTGTCTGGCGGCGGAGACATCGAGCCGGCGCGGTCCGGGACGGCGCTTTCTTCGTCAGACGGATTCGATGCGGGCGCGGGCTCGTCGATGACAAACGTGGGTGGCGCAAGCGGTTTGTCGACGAGGGAATAGCGCTTCACGCTAGCGGGAACCTGAGATGCACGGGGCGGCGGAACCGGGGTTGCGTCTCCTCTGTCCAAGGTCTCTGGCGGCGGGAGTGTTGGCACGGGTGGGCTTTGTGGGATGGACGCATGTCTTGCGGGAGGTGTTGAGGACTTCTCTCCCGATCCGGGACTCGAGAAGTATCGCCGTGGCGCTTGAGTTGGAGGACCTGAGGTGCGATCGAAGGGCGCGCTGCTAGGGTCTGGGGTAGGCGATGACTGGATGCGAGGGCTGAAACCGCCTACAAACGCATCATCTCCATTAGCCGCTGCATATTGTGATGTGGAATCCTTTCTGCGAGAACTATTTGTAGTCGTGCTCGATGATTGCGTGGTTCTGCGGGATTGTGTCGTAACTTCGGAACCTGCCTCGCTCGTTGCGGTTGAGGATCGCGTGTCGCGGCGAGAAACACGGTCGCCGCGTGAGACACGGTCACTGTCAGTGCGAGAGTGGGCCGAAGCGTCGGAGCGGTGGCGGGAGGTGGAGACAATTTGGCGGAATGTGGACTGCTTCGCGCGCAGACCTTGCAGAAGACTGGTGATTATAGATCGGACTTTGGGGAGATATTTGTCCAGGTTGCCGGCATTCGCATCCTCTGACAGGCAGTCCTCAAGGACACCACGCAGGTCGTCTGGCACAGGCATGAGTTCCCTGTGTGGTAATACCATTCGGCAAAGCGTGGTCTGATTAGAGGGCTGTGGTCGATATTCTGATGCATGAGGACGTACGACATGTCAATGTTATAAGACGCAAATGCAGCCACTGCCGCATTGAAGTCATTCCCCAGCTGCACGTAGACATCGCTAACTTGTTCCTCTGTTGCCTGCTGATTGCTCCATTTCGTGAGCGCTTCGAGAAGCGCCTTTATGGACACAAGAAGACGCGTCACAGCAGACTCTACGGCAGGCTATGAAGAGAGAACGACTGCGTTGAGTTGAAAGACAAAACACTGCAAAGATATAACGTACATTTACACGGGAACGAGCCGACCGATCTCCCCTGGACGAAGATGAATGACTTGATGAAACGGATTGATTGTCATTCCGTGAGGGATGTGTTGCATAGGGTGGTGGTCCTCCATTAGCTGGAGGAGTCTGCCTGACGGACATGATTGCAGAGGAGGACAAGACAATATCAGAGCATCACCGAGTTCTGTGCGCGAACAAGTCCATCCCTACATTTCGCTTAGGTAAGCGTTGCCTTCCCCTCACGCTCATCGCTCTTCGTGACTTCTATACCGTATCATCATGATCCAGCCAGAGCCTAGACATGTCACCCCATGCAACTTTTTGGCTTCGCTTGGATTCTGAAACGCATCCTTGCTACTGGCGACCTGTCCACCATGAGCGATCACATCGCCCACGGCGGTGCCATGCCACAGTTCCGACATCCACGAGTCCTCTAATGATCCGGTCGCAAGTGGCAGTCGTAAGTACAGGGTTCTTGTCGAACAAATCAAGGTTTCGGTGCGTACCAGTATCGTCTCCCCGTCTTGACTAAAGAGGGTCGTAGCCTACCAACATCGAAGTTCCTGCCGTCAGACGCGCTTATCAGATCTGCATGCTATGCCGTATCGTTTCTATCCATTGTCAACTGAGGCTGACTTCGCCTTTTCTGGTCTGCCGCACTTTTGGCTACAGCAAGTGAGGAATTGTAAAGCTTTGGCGTCAAAATAGGGAACTCTCATGGCTGGATGTCAGCATCTCACCACGCCTCGTACGACGTACAGTTCTGGCCCGACGGTTCCTATCTGATCTCAATGCCGCCGATGCATACGTCCATAACCGTAGCGTCGCCGAGTAGGCGGAAGTGGATTCTCGCCGATAGGTCGACAGGCTCGAACAAGCCGGCGGTCTCAATGAGGTGCGCCCCCGTCGCCAGAATTATAAGAACGGAAGGAATGCCTTCACAAGCTGCGAGCCTAACATCGATAGTGCATTGTTTGTTTTGCGTGTCCTTCGTCAGTGCTGTTTGCTATTTTCTGGAGCAGCGCACCAGCGAAACGGGAAAAGTGCATATTCCCAAGAATAAATTCGACACAGCACCTAACGCCGACGGGCCTATCGCCTCATGTCCGTCAAGACACGAACCTATTCAAGCCCCAATCTTGAAGATCGATGCGCATCAAGCCTAGTTCTGAAGACCTGATTGTTAGACATGCAAAGCGTCTTTAAACCGCAAGGCCTTTACAGTCCTCATGTTTCATGGTCTAGCGTAGATACCGTTCATCCGCTATTCCTCGACATCTTAGTATCATTAGTATCATCCAACGCGCTATGTATACTACATAGGTTGAAATGTATCTGCTCAGTCAAAGACAGGTATTGCCAAACGTCTGTAAATGATCGCCGTCACGGGCAACGGCGGGCCGCCCCATCGTTTCTCGTCGTTGAAGCAAACCATAAGCGAAACATCCGTCTCGAGTTCGCTCGCTCTTGCTCGACAGGCCGCACGGCAACATCATCGGTCTGGCTTGTTCCCTTGCTCTATCACAATTCCTGCCTTTCGTCATCGAGCGCGCTCGGAGCTAACTCGCCGAGGCCTGCAGTTTCTATGCACGACATAGCCTTAACGTTCACACGCCCTGCTGCGCTCATAACTCGAATTCCAGCAACCTGAAGGTGTACTTCAATATACCATATACCCATGAGCCTCGACCAGAACCTGTTTACCCTCACCATCGCCCAGCACAAAGATGATCCTGCGGTGATTGACCTCACTGACCCTGCGGGGGTAGTGCATTACCGAAAGCAGCGTGAGCCAGGTCCCGTGTATAAGATCAATGTGTTTGGTGCGCGCGTTGTCTATTTCATTTGAAGGAATGCTGAAGCCTTTGCAGAGCCGCTTTCAGAGTCCTTGCTTGCATCTGCGACTGCGCCGAGCGCGACGAGCAAGCACAAGACGGTCGAGCTTTACAATCCCGAGCAGGTCGTGGAGCTGAAGTCCATCGGGACTCTTTCGTTCAAGTGGGGCTTTAAATGGGAAGAGTAGGTCGTGTTTTTATCAATGCTGTTGCAGTGACTGAAGTGGCCTCCGTGTAGCCATGATTTCGAGTGGAAGCGCGAAGAGTGCTACATGATCCGCAAGCCCGATCCTGCCGTGCTCGTGGCCGTGACCAAGGAGCCTCCAGGAAAGCTCAAGAGCACGGCCATACAGATTCTCGACTACAATATCAATAGGTGTGGCGATCTCCCGCCCCGTTTCTTCCATTATTGATGCTTGTCATCTGGGACAGATTCGACATCGAAGACCGCAAAGGCTTCGAGATCGTGCTGCTCACCGCATTGCTGACATTCCACGATATGAATGACACCTGGCACACACCGCCTGATCCTGTGCCAGAGCCCTCACCTCCACGAGCGAAGCGGGCTACCTCGATTGACGCGCCCGCGGTTCCGCCGCGCCCCGCCAAGAAGACAGGCGTGGATCGCATCGAAGAGATGCAAAATCTCCGAGGTGAGGTCAACGAGATCGCGGTCGAGGAAGAGGGGTCGGTAAACGATTATGCGGCATACGCGGCGAATCTTTTTGAAGTGAGTCAAAGACAAGCGTGATGCCTCGTTGCTTGCCGACCACATTATTGCAGGATGAAGCCATGCTGTTCATCAGCATCCGTTCCTCCGATTCGTCGTACGTTCCTAAAGTTCTGAAAGTCGTCGAACAGACCAAGCGTCTTCGACACAAGCGGGGTGCGGCTTCTCTTCATCTCCTCCCCGCGTCTCAGGCTGACGTTTCCTGCAGGACAAGGCTCCGAGACCGAGCTGCACCAATACGTCCTGCTAGACAAATCGTCCCCGGGATCCCGGCGGATCGTCCTCGACGATGCGCCGAGATCTGGAGGAAATTATACCCCGCCGGAAAGCGTTGTCGTTCACTTGAGCAAGATACCCATGCCAGAACTGCAGCCAAAGCCCGTGCGGGAGCGGAGCACCACTCCTGAACGGTCTGGTACCTCAGGCCAGGATCGCCAGGCGAAGAAGAAGGACAAAGGCAAGAGTAAAGGTGAGCCAGAATGACCTTACTGTTTGCTCGATGTGGGAATGCAGAGACTGACGTCTTCTTATCCCATAGCGATGGCGCAGGCCCCACGACATCAAGCACCCGCACCCTCGCCGGCGCAGCTGAATAATCCATCGTTGTACATTTCCCCACCGACCTCCCGCCCTGCGACAATTGGCATGTCCAGCCTCTTCGGGCGATCGAAGAGATAGCTGCTGTCGATGCGGTTTATCTTTTTCATATACAACCACCCTGTTCAATTCCCATACCTTGTACCACGGCCACGGTAATACCATATTTACAATGATCGCATTCGGACTTTTATACTGCAAACGAATATTTGACAAATTCCTTCTATCATCACAGAGCCTTGCATTACCATTGTATCTGCTCGGGAACGCGCCGCGGCGTTATCAGGTAAACTATCATACGGGCTAGAACATCGACTCATTACCAAGACCCGACGTTAGCGGTTTGGAATCAACCTCCCCACTTGACGACGCGGCGCATGATCGCGCACGCGCGAAACGAGGAGCATCGTGTGCACGAAAATCAGGGCAAGCGCGTTGGCTTCCGCCCCGTCGGGGACGTCTTCGTCCATGTCCTGCGAGAATTTCGCGAGCGCGCGCAGCGTGAGCGGATAGGCGGCGCAGTCTGGTAATCCCGTCTTGGAGCAGAGCTGCATGATCTGCGCGTCGCTCAGTCCGCCACTTCCATCTTCCACCAGATGTTGAATTCATGGGTTTCTCTCCGATTTATTTGATTGAAGTCTTTGACCCGAATATTAGAGAACGACCATTTTTGACGAAGGCAGCAACGTTACCTCACGGTCCAAATTAGCCACGGCCCTGATCATCTGCATCATGGACAGAGGCTCGAAATGACGCAAAGCACGCGTGCCTACAAGGCCTTTTACATTCGTTCCGACCACAAAGTTACTGCCCAGCGACACCATCCCACACCAGATACTTCTGTATGTTGATCTTCGGACCTTGAAGCTTGGTGAAGCCTTGAGACACCACGTTTGAGAAGCCTTCGCCGCATACCAATCGCTGATGGAATTTTGAGCCAAGTGGCGGGACTACTCGGAACCATCTCGCCAAAGACGAAAGGTGTCGACCAACCGTACCCACGAACCTGTCATTGAACTATTTCGATAGCTTTTCGTGCCCTCAGCTGGGCCTGAGAGTGGGAACAGCCCATCCGACATGCTGTCTCGACCCAAATCTACCTTCATTGCAAATTCCCCACCACCCGCCGTGACAGATCCAGATTCCAAGAAGGATGGCTCAAACTCCAACTCAGCGGCCTTTCCAGCAATACCAGGCCTGCACATCTGTTCCTGGCCGTTACTGCGCGGAGAAGAATCTTTCACTATCAGGTAGTAGTCAGCAAGCAGCAATTTAATTCCATCCTATACCAACCCACGTCGCAGACTATTAATACCCTGCGACGTGAGCTATATACACGGGTCTCTCCCTACCTTTTCGGGCCGCCGATTGTCTTTAGGGGTTGTAGACAACCCACAGCGCAAGCGAATTCGGGGCATCTCGCCTGCCCAGTGCTGTATAAATTGCCGCTGCCCCGCTCAACGGGAGATATGCACTGCACAGACACACCTGTACAAGCTTGCGCCAAGTTCACCGTCCTAAATCACCTTTTCTGTCTTTCGTGTGCATCGGTACCCGTATTGAGCTTTATGCTTGTCCACACAGCTTTCGTTGCATAGCTGAACGCAAACCCTGGTGTCGTGGGCAGCGTAAGAGAGATATCAGCGTCGCATTACGACTGAATGTCAATGAGCCATACTGTCTTTCGCATATATTTATGTCAGACATGGGCGAGAGACGGACATGGGCGAGAGACGGACATGAAACATCGTAGATTGCGGTTGAGTCGCAAACTCGACGCGGAGACGATGTTATAACGCAAGCTTTCGATTGGAGCTTCACAAGCAGATGCATAGATAGGAAACATGTTCTGTACATGACAATATAATACTTCCACGCCATCGAGCGCGTGTATTTGGAACTAGGATACAACAGAAACCCAGAAAACCGACGATGTACCTCCTTTACGGGCCGCCCCCTCACGAGGAAAACGATGGGGCGATCTTGGGAAGCAGGACGTCGTTCTCCCTGGGCAACAGTTCAAAGCCCCCCACCAGCCGTCACGCGAACGCAACGGCGCGCAAGGCGCTCCAAATATCAACCACCCAGGTGAACTTTCAATAAAGACCAGCACCCGCCTGCGTGGCGGGCTAAGTACGCCCGGCGCGTGGCGCACGGACCCGAGATCACGTGCCTGCGTCTATAAATTCGGGCTCGGCGTCGGCGGCTTCCTTACAGTCTACCGCCATCTCGTGCTCGTTTGTGCATTCGGAGTCGTCGATGAGGATGGATGCGCGCGCGCGAGCGGTGGGAGAGGGAAGTCATGAGCTGGGCATGCCGTTCGCTGTGTTTTCTAGTGGTCGAGTGGCTAATCAGCTTTTGATACATGTTTTATCTTCACTTTGCCCACTTGTTTGCGTGGCCGCAATACATGTTTTACTGCCCTACAACTCATCTGTCAACTCCTTTAACTTGAGACTCGAAATACCTTCGCGGGTGGCAGAGGAAGCGCTACGAGTTGCGAAGTGTACGTCGACTCATTGAAACTCAGTACTCGTGCGATATTTCTTGTTGGTAAAATCATCTATTGATTGGAAAAAATATATCTCCACAGATTCCATGCTGCCGCATCCAACAAGCACCCCCACCTTAGCAGCACCAGAGATATTGCATCGTTTCTGACACCATATCCCGGAGCAGACATCTGACGAGATCATCTCCGTCGACCGCGCGTTGATGTGCTGCTCGACATGGATCATCCAGATCAAACGCGAAGTGCAGGCCACAGATGTCTATCTATGCAGATAACAATCGACGCGCGATCGGCCTTGGTCGCCCATAGCGATCCATGCTGCTACTGGCATTCTTTTTCTGCCAGTGATCATGCACATGGCTATGCGTAATTTGCCTCAGTTCCACTCTTCCGTTCTTCAAGCTTCGCTGGTAGCTGTGCACACGCACCTTCCAATACTTACTATCCCCGCTCCAGTGCATCTGCAAAAAGTGTTTCACGCATTATCGATGTTTGTCACGACACGAGCGCCCCTGCACGGTAGTACGAGGCGTGTCGAGGAGCGTGTCGTCACTCGTTGATCATGGAGCTCTGTCTTGAGACATCTAGCCAGCCTGACCATGCGCTGTGACGATTCCTCCGCGAGTGTGTGGCCTTGCAATTCCGCGCCTGTATGTGTTCTGCTTTCTCTATCAGTCGCATTGGAATTACTAGACGCTTGGTTTCAGGAACCTGCGGTACACAGTGCTTCAAGCTTCAGGCTTCACTATTGGCTAAAATGCGACAGCTTACGATAGTGAGGCCCTGCCCAGCCAGATTGCTCTTTCCTGGCCAGTGCACATATGGTATCCACATATGCTGATACCACCAGGTACGTCCTGCCGTGCCTATCGCATCTCTCATCCATCGTACATCATGTCCGAGGGGACGGAGCGCATGACCCATATGCTCAACGTTGCACTCTGCAGGACACGATCGCGCTAAGCTTAAAGAATCGTCACCCATGACACCATCTCACCACGGACATCTCGCCCATTGCGCGCGTTCCGCACTGATATCTCCGTGCGATCTTCTACCGCACCTAGCCCAAGAAAGCACAGACATTATCGCCATACGTCGATCGTCTGTCTCACGCCAAAAATACGTCCAGCGGGCGTCGCGCATGGCCTGACCCGCGAAATATCAGATCGGGTGCATCGGGTGCATTCCGCCCTATGACACTTCGGGGCCTCGAATATCCACTCGGGCAGGGGCCTCATCGCGCGCGCATCAAGCCACCAGATTGTGCGTCAGAGCACGGATCACGCTGTCGGCGGCGCCAGGCCAYCTCAGGCGCCGCAGGGGCGTTACCGGGACTCCTGCGCGCATGACAGATCCGGATGTCTAAGTACATACACCCATATGCTCCTGCCCCTCTTGGCGGACATCTCGGACATACTTGGCCTGATGCCCTGGCGCTGACGGTGGTGATGAAATGGGTCTGCGGCTCGGGCGATCCGCCGGGGCTCGGCTTCTGCACACAGCATGGGGGAGCTTGGCACGCTGGGATGGGTAACGCCTCGGAGAAGGGTATTGGACTATACGATAAGGGTTCTTTGCATTCACTGACCAAGGGGCACTTCTAAATTATGGTCCGTGCATAAACAGTTACTGGGAGCTCGGTGCTTCTCAACATGTGGAGAGCGCGTGTTTACCTGCCAGACATGCTTCGGAGTATGGGCAATAGCCAATCCATTCTGGACATCGAAGGCGAGTAAAGTTCATGGAGTCATGAGCACCACCCTTCGCCTCTACCGGGCTGTCCTGACCGGGAATTCGCTTCCCTGTCAATAAATCTAGGAAAGGCTGCATGTTTCCGCCAGCGTTCCGCAGGAGACTTGCTTTCCGAACACGCCACCGCCCATATGTCCATCTCTGCGCTGACAAGCCACCCCAAGAACACGCCCGGTCTTGCAGGCGAACGCTGGACGCAATCGCGCGGAGCGATCCCGGTCGCTCTGCGTGTGCGTGACCGCGAGCTGTATACTGTACCACAGGCATGTGCCCGCCGAGGATTCGCCGCATTGTGTGAGTTCGTCGACGGGCGCAGCTCGCAATTGGGTGGATGGAGCTAGAACCGCAATGCCGGCTGGGGAATGATCCGCCGCGGTGCCTTGATGGCGCCGGGTTCATTGTCGCATGCACGGCTTCCGAAGTCTGGCTGCTTCGAGCTGCTTCGCGGTCGCTGCGAGGCGCGCGCAACGGCGGAGACTATAGCAGGCGAATCACATGCGGCGGCGTGGAGTCGAACCGTGGAAGCATGATGCGGTCTGGAGGGAACCGAGGCAGCCTTGAAATAATTCTGGAGGGAGACTGGAGCTTGCACGATCTGATACGAATAAAAAACCCGGGCGCCTGGGCATGCGCCTCCTCGGAATCAGCACAAGACACAGAACAGCATACCATGCATCTGTAAATGTCGGAGTGGGAACCATCGCCGGAGGCATTTCGGTTACGCCTTGTAGCGCCAGCTATGGAAAAGTATTAGCCCAACTCACAGCCGTTTACAAATCGATATTCCTTCCCCAAAAAAAAAAGATGTAAACATCGTGAATAAGGTTTTTGAGTCGGCGAAGGTCGGAAATCGCTCACGATTCTGTGGTGCAGCGCCGCCTGCCTCCTGCCGTGCTGCTGTTGCCACCGGGTGTGAGCTAGATTCAAACTCCCCTGTATCTTGAACGTCCGACTTAAATGCATCAACTTCTGCCGAGGAAGGCCTATGGATTTGTAAATGGCTGCAATACCATTTTGTAGCATTTTATTCGCCCATTTAGACTCACCAGGGACCTTGGCAAAGGTCGAGCTGGGTTGATACGCGAAAGTAGGTCGATCGCCAGATCTGACACCAAAGTTTCTCTCCTCTTTGGATGAGCTTGAATTACGCCACGTAGTTTGGATTGAAATGTCCTATACGACTCTTGTGTTGGATTGGCGGTGAAACACGAAAATCGGAAGAAATACGCTCTCGACATCGTCAGAAAGAGTATGCGGCAATCTTGATTTCTGCCTGCATAAGCCACTCGCATCATCGCCTATCTACATTGGGCGAATAAAAATGGTATTGAGTTTTGGGGTATTGGATGGATTAAGCCACTAATGACGCCTGCACGCGTCATCATGATCAACGGACATTGCCAGGACTAGGACCGAAAAGGGCGCCCCCAGATAGAGCCGCGGAAACTGATGGAGGAGAACGCTGGGAGAACGGACATTACGGCGCGAGAAGCGTCATTGCGGTGGGCATGTCAGCTGGCTGTCAGGCGCGCGAGGCAGCTGGGCGAAACAGGCCCAGCATGGCAATGGCGTATAGCACGCCATGGACGCGTTGCACTCGATATCGGGCGGCCTCCGATATCGATAACCCCAGGGCCTTGCGGCGTGGAGACTGTTGGGCGCGAAGTATGTGGAACGTGGTTTCCATGCCGCAGCCGGCGGGGTTCTGGTGATCAGTCTGAGATGGCAGCTAGCCACAAGCGGCTCGTCGATGTGGCTTGACACACATGAGACAGAATAGTCTGGCAAAGTGCACGGCATGCAAGGCCACATACCGCGCCGGCGCTGTACGTGGCAGACGATCATCGTCAGAGACTAATGCCAATCTGCAGTGTTTTGCAGCACCGCATTGGGTCTTGGAAGCTGCGGTGCGTTTTTCCGCTGCACTGCATTGGAGAGATGGCAGGAAAGTATGGAGTCATAACGATGTCGGCAAGTGGGCAAGAACTCGCGAAGTATAATGAATGTTTCATCGAGTCATCGAGAAGAGTATAGTTCTGGGAAATGCTTAAATTATGTCAGTAGGACGAGAGCCGCAAATGACCGCACACGAGGCGAAGACGGGCAGGAGACGGACCAAACAGACCATACTGGCAGGCTGACAGAAGACGGGTCATGATCCGGACGAACAGGAAGCTCAGATGAGTAACGCCGGGTCCGAGCAGAAGACGGAGATATGCGCAGATACGTACAGGAACAGGAAGGCTCTGGGATTGAGACAGATTATCGCAGTTGCTCATCTTGAAATTGAATGGGACGGACATGGTGAAGCTGAGAGGAGTAACGTACAAATGAGTAACGACGGCAAGTGCCGTAAGGATCCTATTTGCTTGTGTTTCCGAGTTTGGACCGAGGAGTTGGCACAAACAGGTATGTCTGGAATTTTTCTGGAATGTTTGCAGGCCATATGGAAGAGTCTGGGTGGCTCGGGGGAATGAATGGTATGGGAATGGGCGGGCCAGAGTAGGGCAGAGTTCGCTGCGCAACGACCACAGCTGGTGCCGAGCAAGCGGCGCAGCATTTGGCGCGCTGACTTGTTGATTTTATCAATCTCCGGTTCGTTTCAACCAAAACTCGTCTGTATTTCTTCATTTACGCCCCTCACCGCCTTCGCGGTCGCCGTTTCTCGGCCGTTTCTTCTACTTAAACACATCCAATGCGCTTCCCCCGCAAGCATCCCTGCCCCCGCTTTATTATGCTAATCGCCGTCTAAATCCCTTCAATGGATCGCGACAAACCTCCCCCCATCACCACCATCCCCCAGAAGCGCAARGATCGCTCGCCTACCCCCCAACAGTACCAACGAAGTCCCCATTTCTCCCCGGGCGCATCACAAGTCTCTCCGACCTCGTTGCCATCGATTCGTCAGCTTCACCCCTTCCTTCCCCCGCCCGGCACCCTTCACTCTCCGCATGCCCCGGAGACCAGCTTCCAATACCCGCCGCATGCCGCGTTTTCCACGCCTCCGGGAGCAATGTCCGCTTCGCGCCTGTTGAGCCCACCCTCGGGCCTTCAGACTTTTCCGCACCTGCGATGGGTGATTCAGAACCTGAGGCAGATGCTGAGTCCGCGAACCGTCCGAAGCAGAAGCGACGACGCCAGGCTCTGAGCTGCACTGGTCAGCATGATTCCTCGTCGTCCTGCATCCTCACCTGACACCGGCATCGAACACGTTGTTTAAACTCGCTCGCGTAATGCCATCCGCTGTCGTCACACAATTGTGCATTGCGGCGTTGATCTTGTGACGTCCATCACGCAAATCTCCAGAGTGCAAACGACGTAAGATCAAATGCGATAGGTTGGCCGCTGCTTTAAAAATCTGCGCGTGTGTGCTTACTTTCCGCCTTTGTAGGGCCCATCCGTGCGGACCGTGTAGTCGCCGGGGAGATCAGGAGAAGTGCCAATGGCATGTAATAGAGCCCATGTGAGCCTGTGACTCACTAGTGCCGCACTATTATAATTATTTCTCATTTTCATGAAATGCAGCGACAAGTATGTCAGCCGAGCTGAGTTTGACGAGCTCAAGGCCAGGTTTGACAGGCTGGAGGGGATCGTCGCCCGCCTGCCGCACTCCTACGCCGGTCCTTCGACTTTAGTGGATGGCCTTCCCAGCATGGGAGCCCCTTCAGGAATGCCAGGTGCCTCGAGCTCCTCTTCGGCTTATCATGCGGAAGCCGCCGCCCTGCCTCCTCCATTTCACCAACCGATGACACGCCATCCACACCGCGAATACGTGCCCGTGCATGCGTCCGAACAACCGCGAACAGGCTTGTCATCCATGCCAGCGCCTGCCCAGCCCCTCCCATCATCCAGTCGCTACGAGTCTTACCCAAGCGGCACTCTGCCCGAGTCCGGTGGCCCGTCGTCCTCCAGGTCATCGGCCGCGGTCCGATCTCCGCCGCGGGGCGGTGCAAAGCCTTCGCCGCTTTCGCTCTCTGCAATCACAACGCCGTACAACGTGACGCCCCAGTCAAAAAACTCCGGCGCGCAGACGTTCATCCCGCTGGGCGAGCGTCTGCGCCCTCGAGCCAGTCCCGAAGGCCCAGCGGCACCATCCCCCCATCCTCTCGCTTCGCGCATGCAGAGGTACGATACTCGCCCGACCCGGCGGCGGAGAGCCAGAGCGATCAGCCCTCTGAGGGCTCGTCGACGCAGCGCGCTCGCGGCGCTGTGCCTTATCCACGACGGTACAGCTCCGGGCGACCGTTCACTCCGTCTCCCGAAGATGGCCGCGAGTCGTGAGGAATATGCGGTGTAAGTTCCAGTCACCCTGGCGGGGCTCCTCAGGGGTGGAAACCACAGGCCAAGGCGCCGCCTTGACGTACGTTTCGTCCAATCCATCGTCACCTCGGCGCATCCCATTCGCCGGCTCGCAGCGCGTTATTCCCGCATCCGCTCCATATATTGCTTTCCCCACTCCCTCATGACACGCAGGGGTCTCTCGTCTTTCTGCCACCTGCTATCCGATACCCCCCTTCATGCACCGCTATGCTTGCTTTCAGTATTGCTATGTGAGTGGCCCTGCATTTCATCGTATAAGACCGTCGTAACATCTGGCTGACAGCGTACCATGCACCTCTTTCTCCTTACGACCCGCCGACGCTTATGAATATGTAGCATCTTCCTGATTTTCTCTCCGCCCTCTGGTATTCTTTTTCTCTAGATTATGCAGTTATTTTCATTATACCATCATCAATTCACCTAGCTTATCGTAGCGCTCCCATTGTTTCTCTTAATTTCTCCGGGTTGTATGGAATCGTGTCACCGACACGCACGCCTTGAATGTACCGCGATATCTGGGATTTCAGTTTGCATACTTAGCATCAATTACTTCATACATATAGCATGAAATATACAGGCATTCGCCGAGCATTCTTGGTACGGGCTGCGTCGGGGTGGCTGGTATTGGCAGTGATCTCCCGAGATTCCGTCTTGCGTGCATGTCTCGCTGCAAACGTGGCAGTCATTTGGCAGCGCGGTGTGGCCCACTCGCGCAAGTGGCGCTCATAAGCGATTATCTAGCCCGCAGAATTAATTAGCCACGATTCATGGAACAGCGCAAAACAATAGCATGTACGTTCAGCGTCCGTGTACAGGCAATGGCCGGCCAATATCGAAGAGACGGCGTCCATCGCTGCTATGAAATGATCTTGCAGCGGGTACGAGCGGTTGAATAAGGCTTCATCCGTGCCCCCCCACGGCGATCCGATCGGTCGACGCCCACCCCATACCCAGCGGAGCCTCATCGATGTCCGATACATCTTTTGCAGCACCATGGCCCCTGACTGACGCTAGTGCGTAGGCAGGGGGGCTATGCTAAGCCTAAGATGTGAATGAACCCAAAACCACAAATAGCCCAGTCTAAAAATCGCGCACTGAGATAGACGACCGGCGCGGTATGCCGCGTTCGTGCAACGGCCATGCACGGCAGGATCTACGAACGCCAGCGGTGCGCAACGCGCGAGATCGCCAGAGAAGGAAGGGTGCGCAGCGCGACCCACACGCACGCGCAGGGCGGAATCGCGCAGCCCAGCGGCTGGAAATCGCGTGCTTGGCTGACGCAGGCGCGCGGATGCGCGGGTGCACACCCGCGCGAGCTGTCCAGCTAGAAGTAGTGTCCACGGACGGCCCGGGGCGTACGGCTGCAGCGCTGGGCGTGCGTATGCCGGCGGGAACTTATCGCCATGATCCGAGCGATATCTGCCTCCGCTGCGATGCCCTGGATAAGCAGCCACAGGGCGAGCTAGAGAGCTAGGGCCTATCATACGTCGTCCAAGGAAGCAGAGGCCATGTGTGAGGGCCGGATTTAGAAGGATGTGACCTCTATAGGAAGCACACGAGGAGATGGGGGGTAAACCTGGAACCTCGCCGGAAGCGCATGGTATCCAGCAAGTAAGGTTACAGAAAACGGACCGCTATGAACGAGTCCAGCCATGACGCGGTGGCGTTACCATCTTCAGCGAGCTGTCGCTAAGTGACATGGATCACGAGAATAAAACACCTTTCATGAGCGCTAGGCCGTACAGAAATCTGTATGAAATAAGATAGCAATGCGCCAGAGCGATTATGCACGATCTAAGCACGAACACTTACATGTTTGCAGCGGGCGCGGCCTGGTGCGGTCACTGCCTGGTGCGGTCACTACGAGGATCTGCAGATCGGACGGTAATTATTCCTGGTAATAACCGTAGATCGTCAGTTCGTGGTGCGGAGACACAAGCGAGATGGGAATCTGGGGGAATTTTCCTGACATGTCCTCACCCCTCAAAGGCGTAGAATGAACGGTTAGCGTGTGTAAATGGCAGCTGCCGCACGCGTACCCTGGTCGGTGGCCTGAGTAAGGCAAAGGCCACATCTGGGCAGGAGTTCAGGTCCATCACACCGCTCATTCGCCTCCGACAACCCCAAATGGATGTCGACTCGAGGCTAGGTTGTGCCAGAGCCTAAAGACACGGGAGGTTCCCCTAAATCGACCGCAAAATTAAGGACGTACCATTGATGGCCTGGAAGCATGACACCAACTCAATCTCCAAGTTGCAGCGAACAATGCATAGGAGAGACCTAGAGCATGAAGAATATTGACGAAGTTAGTAACTGAAAGGAAGCCCAGAACCGCATGATCGCAGGAGACTTCGGCAAGATGAGCATCGGAAGTGCAGGAAATGACATACAGGTATAGCACGCTCTGACCGCTGTGGGGTGATGCGGTAGATCTGCGGAGAACAGAGGACACGGTGACCATGCGTGTTTCGTGTGTGGTGAGCAGGCTGAGCACGCGCCGTAATAGCCAAGCAGGTCTCCCACGTGTTCCCTTTCTCAACCTCCCAGTCGCGCTTCACTTCAACCACACCACCCAACACCCTTGCTCGTTACTTAGAACTTCCTCCTCGTCCTCCTTGCGGTAAGTAATATTGTGAGACGTGTATATAAGCCGTTCTTCTCATCCCAGCTGTTCGCCAGAAGCTCTCGCGTTCCACTACACCATGGCCGATAATAAGGTTGACGCGCCCACGTCCTCGAGCGACACCGGCCTCACCTCCAAGGAGGGCATCGTCGGCTCTGGCGCCAAGGCGATCATCAAAAACGTCGATATGTCGGAGGAGATGCAGCAGGAGAGCGTCGACATCGCCTCGGCGGCGCTGGAGAAGTACAACATCGAGAAGGACATCGCCGCGCAGATCAAGAAGGAGTTTGACAGACGGCACGGCCCAACGTGGCACGTCGTCGTCGGAAAGAACTTTGGGAGCTACGTGACCCATGGTAAGTGGTGTGCTACCGTCACTATGATACCACCTCTGCGTGGACGCGTCCAGCTTTATCGTATGACACATCACTTGAACATCATGCTCACGACGATCCATTTGCCCCCAGAAACCAAGCACTTCATCTACTTCTACGTCGGATCGCTCGCGATTCTCATCTGGAAGTCATGATCGAGTAGACCGTTGGAGGAGGATGTACGAGCAGCAGGCATGCCTTCCCTGCTCCTCGGCTATAAAATAGTAAAATATCTAAAACTTTCACAGACCGCCGTGTCTCGCAGATGAACTCTCTAGCCATCTCGCACCAGTCTCATAATGTCGTTTTATTTGTCTTTTTCTTGCATTGGCATATACGTTTTTCATTTCAGTTGTCTTCCAACCGCGTCAGACCGCGGTCTAAGTTCATACGCCACACGGCCGACCCGTGCTCTCAAGATCCCATCCCCAATGCTCCTTGTCTAGAACTTGCCTTGAATGCGAAATCTGATGTGTCCTATATCGTGGCACGCCGCGTGTCAGACGAACATGTTCCTGTAGACAAAACTATGCGTACATTACATGTTGACAGATACAGACGCCTACGGATACACAAGATACACGAAAAATACATCCCGACACTAGCATAGCATGTCCTTGAAAAGAATATGAACCCCGTCAGCCTTAGAGCACCAAGGCGCGCTCTAGCTGCCCCGCGAAATGACCTCGATCACCGCCTTGCCCACACACGTCCCGTCCGCGCCATACACGCCAATGTGGATATCGCCCACGTCCTCCGAGAGCG
>SFCI01000670.1:365-16782 GCA_004681135.1 Hericium alpestre | reverse complement strand
TGATCTAAACATAAGTTAATAAATTAGTACAAGACAAAAGAGATCTATATAAAAGAACATAAGACATACCCAAGAAAAGAAAAAGCAAAAATATAAAGTCTACAAAGAACATTAGGGCTAATGGACAAGAAAACAATATAACATCTTACTGAACATAAGAAGGTTAAAGTAGAAAAAGAGAGAGAGTGGTGAAAGATGGAGATGGTAGTGGTAGGGAAGAGAGAGAGGAAGCACATCACGCATGCCTTATATAGATGTGGCAAACAGAGCACCAAATATGACTGCCAAGACCGGGCCACGTGGTGCCACACGATGCCGAGCACTCATGTCAGAGGCTAAGTGCCAGATTTCTCTAAGTTCACTTCATTGCCCAGTAGCTTATAGTAGCTTGGTTAGATAGTCACCTCATATAATTTGATGTAACAAATGAATGCTGGCTGTACTCTTTTTTTCGGAATTTAAAGCATTTTATTTGATTTGTGAAGCTCGAAACATTTGAACTCGCATGCATTCGGTAGCTGAAGCACCGAAGGTGCAACAAAGTTCGACTCTCATACGATCTTAACACCACCCTCCTCCCTCTTCATTCCTCTGCTGTTCCTCCTCTCACTAACTCATTGTATTGAAGGTGAGAGGGTCTCGATAGGGTGAAGAGGGGTAAAGGTGAGTAAAGTTAAACATTCTATTGCTATTGTTTGTGCTAATAAAGAGAGTATTGCTCATTCCGAGTGATACTCTCTTGTTCTCCTCACTCCTCTCCCCTGTCGCCTTCTCTCTGCCATGTTGCCAGCACCCCGCCCATTTCTTGAACACGCTGCTGGCAGCCCCGATCCCCCTGCACATGGATCTGGCCATGTGCGTGCAAGCTTGACTGCTCACACATCGACCCCCCAAGCCCACATCCATGCCCACAGCCTTCTGTTGCCCCATTTGCCAATGACGGCATCCACGTCCCTGTCCGCTGGAGTAGGCCCAGAGGTCACGTCGCAAGACCTAGGATAGTGGAAGGATGGGAGATATGCTACTACATGCTGGCAGCTAACTACTCGACTGCTGACTAATCACCTCGGAAACTCCCACAGATCACATGCTATATGGCAGTAGGGACCCCCTTGGTCCCTACTCCACCGCGTTGTCATTAGGGCTCTGTGTAGAAGTCCCCACAGAGTTTCTCACGCATTTGAAACATAACGTGTTTTAAACACCGGTTTAAAACACAGTTTCTAACTATTATAATGTATTACATGATGTAGCTAATCCATGACAAAATCAATTGCACTAGGGTCAAATTTCTTCTTCTGAAATTTGGTAAGTTATCAGCTCTCTTCTGTACCCGAGGAGCATGTAGATCCTTGTCTGCAGGCGTCACGCCCAAAATAGGATTTTTGAGTAGATGTTTGAGCGAGGACAGCTCATCTCGGACAGAAGGGATTAGAAAATTAGAAAGAGTGGCCATGGGAAATGAATGTGGTAGCGGTAAAATGAGAGAACACCCTAACGACGACAAACGGTACAATATCTGCTAGTTTCTGAATATACTCTGCACTTACCCGTCTCTGAATCTCGTGAACGAACTCCATGTTGAGGGCCCCGACAGTGCCGCGTCCTTCCCCGACGCTCCCCGACAGTATTACATAATGAACCCTCGACGATGTTTTAAACACTTCAAAATAGGGTACCCTCGGTCACGGAGTGTTTATAACGTGTTTATAACCCGCAGTTAGAAACTCGGTTAGAAACAAATGCTTGTACACAGAGCCCTACCGTGCTCCCTCTAAGTGTCCGGACGACAAACGACCTTCCGGCCCACCTAGACACTTTCTGTCTGGATTTTCGGAACGACATCCATAGGGATTATCCGGGATTCTGTCGCATTCCAGCGCCGGTCACGGGGAGGTGATCGAAAATTTTTGCAGGCCGTTGAAAGCCAGACGTGGGGTTATTTTCAAGCTAGATAACAACGTGGCGAGTCAGCGCACAGCTTGGCGTGTAGATGATTCTGCGTGATAACGCGTCGAGCTCTATGCGTTACGAGGGTCGAAATAACGGGACACGGTAAGTACTTTGATGCATCAAGCACAGCAGATGCGACGGTGCCGCAAGCAACAAGATACGAAGACGAAGCGACGTCGAGCAAGCGAGATAGCGGGGGTGGGGGCGGGTAAGTACGCCTCGTGGCCGGAAAAGGCTATGCGTTCGAAATTTGCAAAGGGCGCCAGCAGGTTGGCGCGACGGAGAGGAACATACGCTCCACCCGACGACGACAACGAACTCCGAGTGACCGAGCGCGACGCGCCGATAGCCCGAATGGTGTTCTTCGTGTCATAAGTTCTACCCCACCCCATCACGGTCATGCGACCTTCTCCACTGGGCGTCATTATAATTATGCCCAGCCCATTTTTCAAATTTCCTCCCCCTTCTGCACCACCACCTCCCTCGCCCATCCCCTCCAGCGACGCCCCTCGCTATGTCTTCCGGGGACAGCTACGATGAGAAACTGAAGAACGAGAAGACGGAGGTGCACACGACCGCCGCGGCCGATGTCACCGATGATTCCAATTCGTACCTCGAAGGCGGCGGTGCGCCGCCCGAGCAGCAGAAGCTCAAGCGGCAGCTGAAGAACAGACACATTGCCATGATCAGGTATGTCTCGTCTGCGCGTAGCTTTGCCTCCTCTGACCCGTCGACATTTGCAGTATTGGCGGTATGTATACAGTGACCACCCTCCGCGGGTCGTGTTTTATTGAGCACGCGACCATATTTAGGTGTCATCGGGACTGGTCTCTTCCTGGGAACCGCGACCTCCCTTGCGAACGGCGGCCCCGTCGGCCTGCTCCTTGGGTATGTCATTGTAGGAACCGTATGCTACAGCGTCATGGTCCGTCCGGCTATCCCCACGAACATTTCATGTGCACAGCTGACCCAGCGCCCACCAGGTCTCCCTGGGCGAAATGATCGCCTTTCTCCCTATACCCGGCGGACACATCAAGCTCGCGGAGCGCTTCGTGAACCCCGCGCTGTCGTTCACGATGGGCTGGAACTACTGGTACAACTGGACGTTCATCTTGCCCGCGGAGCTGAGCGCGGCGTCCGTGCTCATCAACTACTGGAACAAGACCGTCAACAACTCGGTGTGGATCATCATATGCCTCCTCGTTGTCGTCGGCATCAATTTCATGGGCGCCGGTAAGCGATATCGTCAATTATTCCTCGATCGCCCCGGAACTGAGATTCGCGTGTAGGTGTTTATGGCGAAGCCGAGTTCATCTTCGCTTCGATCAAGATCATCACTATTACTGGTGCGTGGTGTCCGAGTGGAGGTAATCGCTTGGGGCTTACCCGACGTCATAGGCCTTATCATCCTGGGCATCGTCCTCGACCTCGGTGGCGGCCCCAACCACGACCGCCTCGGCTTCCGGTACTGGAAGAATCCTGGCCCCTTCGTCCAGTATGACGGCATCGCTGGCACGAAAGGGCGCTTCTTGGGGTGGTGGGCTGTCATGACCCAGGCCGCCTTCTCCTTCATCGGAACCGAAATCGTTGCCGTATGTATCGAGACTTCCATCCATGTGCGCAGCCAATCTGAAGTTTAACTTGCTATAGATCGCTGCTGGTGAAGCAAAGAACCCGCGACGCAATCTCCCGAAGGCGATCCGCCGGGTGTATGTCCGGATCTTGCTGTTCTACATCGGTGGTGTTGTGGTCATTGGCCTGCTCGTCCCGTCCAACCAGCCCGGCCTCGGTCTGAACTCGGGTAACGCCGGCGGATCTCCATTCGTTATTGCCATCCAGAATGCCGGGATCAAGGCTCTTCCAAGTGTAAGTCCTTGAGTGGACACACCCTTTTGGACTGCTAAGCGAACGCCGTGTATGGCAGGTCATCAATGCGGCGCTTCTCACATCTGCGTGGTCTGCGGCTTCTAGCGACATGTACACCAGCTCGCGCGCTATGTGTGAGTAACACCGTGCTTTCTCTCGTTTGACTAAGTGACCAATTGCTCTGTTCAATAGACGGCCTGTCCGTCGCCGGAAACGCGCCCAAGATCTTCCAACGCACCACGCGCAACGGCCTCCCTTGGGCAGCGCTCCTGCTCTCGACTTTGTTCTCGCTCCTCGCGTTCATGGGCATCAACAGCGGCTCCGGCAAGGTGTTCACGTGGTTCTCGAACATGACGTCCGTCGCGGGCCTCATGACCTGGTTCGGCATCGCCGTGACCTACATCCGTTTCTATGCGGGCTGCAAGGCTCAGGGCATCGACCGGACCAAGCTGCCCTACTCCTCGGGTCTGCAGCCTTACGCGGCGTGGTACGCGGCCATCGCGTGTTTCGTTATCTGCTTCGTACGTGGCGCTTCTTCTCCACCCGCCCACATGTGGAACTGACGCGCCTGTCTCCGTGTTTACAGTTCAGCGGTTTCGCAGTGTTCATCAAGGACCACTGGGACACGGCGTCGTTCGTGACGAGTTACCTGCCCTTCATGCTCTTCCCCGTGCTGTACGCCATCTCTTTCTTCTGGACCCGCGTGCAGCCCATCGCCGCGGAAGACATGGACTTCGTGTCTGGGCTAGCAGAGATCGAGGCCGAGACGTACGACGAGCCTCCTCCCAGGAACAAGGGGGAGGCATTCTGGCAATGGCTGGTACGTTGCCCTTCGCTTGTGCTGCGATATCGATGATTCTGATACTTTAACAGATGTGATCTGCGTGTCAATGTGTATTGTAGTGCGGACTTGCCTGGAAGTCGTACATATGCATTTAGAGGGCCCGTTCCCTTGTGTAAAATACCCCGGCAACAAGTATAATTACTCACATGTTACCCTGTAACAGTCCGTTACCCATTCATTTGTTGTTTGTGCTGCGCAATCGAAGGCGCTTGTGTTCTGACAGATTTTTGCAAGTTTTGTCCATTGATTCAGGTCAGCTGCGTGAAAGGCAAAAATTTGTAACTTTGAGGTGTTGCTGTGAAACGGCACGCGGGTTATAGTACATACAGTATTAGTTGTGGGGTATCGGCCGGGGCCAGGTACAGTCGCGGCTATCAGATCCGCCTCCGACGCCGTCGCCGTCCATCGCGCTTTCCGAGTTAAAAGTTTTCAACGTGACTCCGGGGAAACTAGGGCCGGACGTTCCTAGGCGATTGATGGTCTGTATCTCTGCATCCTTTCAACTGAAGTACTTACTGGGTTTTTAATCTCCATACAGTAGCTGTCTGACTTGACATGATGCGTGTGATGCGGCACGCGACACTGCGACATCACATGGGTCCGCGACGCGTTTAGGCCACTGGGAGACAAGATCCCAGCATCCTGTACAGGCTTGTACAGAAGACAGTCGTGCTGTGTTCAAGGACACGGTTTCAGGCGACACATAAAAAGGGACGAGAGGCAGGTGAATGTTGAGGTGGGCTTCGCGCCTTATATGATAGCTCAGCGCTTAAGAGAAGTACAGGCACGATTGATATAACGAAGCCAAGATGCACTCCCGACTCGTGCACAGGTTCGCCTGTCAAACACACTGGTCCATGGCACTCCCAACGCAGACAGACATGCTACGCCACGGTACAGCGACCTGCGGCTGCAGGTTGCTCCAGCCAGGGCTCGATAGCGTTCGTTCGTCTTATCGGCGCGGCGATTTATCTTGACATTTATCGTGTGGGCGGTTGCCCGGACAGATGCGCCTCCTCCAGGCACGCGTCTTTATCTGGGACCTAGCATCAATGAGCCAGGGCCAAGACACTGTATACGATAACGACCTACTCGGCTACTTCCATCACCCCCGTCTTCCATATAAGAGGGCGCTCCCAGGCCACATGTGCTTCTGTAGCCCAGCTCTTCCTTCGGCCTGTTGCTTTTCTCCCGGTGGTCCTCGTAAGCCCCGCAGGCCTTCACTATGGCCCCCTCCGACGATTCCACCTCCGAGAAGAACTCGGCGGGCAAGCATGAGGCGTACACCGCGCCCGCCTCAGACCACTATCATGGGGAGGGTCACCTCGAGGGCGGCGAGCCCGTGCATAGGCTGAAGCGCCAGCTCAAGAACCGGCACATATCTATGATTAGGTATGTGTTACGTCTGTGCTTTCTGCGCGTTCTGACGCGGCTGTACCTGTAGTATTGGTGGTATGTACATCCTTATCTCAACATTGGAGTATCGTAGAGACAGTCATCGCAGGTGTTATTGGTACAGGTCTATTCCTGGGAACCGCTACTTCTTTAGCACATGGAGGCCCCGTTGGTCTCCTCCTTGGCTACCTGGTCGTCGGTTCGATCTGCTACAGCACCATGGTCAGTCACCACAGTGCGCATCTCTGAAGTACGCCTGACGCAAAATTACAGATATCTCTGGGTGAGATGATTTCATACTTGCCCATACCCGGTGGCCATATCAAGCTTGCCGAGCGTTTTGTGAACCCCGCGCTCTCCTTCACCATGGGCTGGAATTACTGGTACAACTGGACCATCGTCTTGCCCGCGGAGCTGAGCGCCGCCGCCGTGCTTATCAATTTCTGGGATAAGGATGTCAACTTGAATGCCGCATGGGTCACGATATGTCTGATTGTCGTTGTCATTATCAATTTCCTCGGCGCTGGTTCGTAATCCCCTGCTTCGTACTCAGCGCTATTGATTAATAAGAAAATATTCAGGTGCTTATGGTGAAGCAGAGTTTATCTTTGCGTCCATCAAGGTCATCACAATTACTGGTGCGTATGGGATGGTATCTTCGCTTTCGGCAGGTGGCTTATCTGGATTTGAATAAACAGGTCTCATCATCCTCGGGATCGTGCTTGATCTCGGAGGAGGCCCCAATCACGACCGTATCGGTTTCCGCTATTGGAAAACACCCCGGTCCATTCGTGCAATACCATGGAATCAGTGGTTCTGAGGGCCGCTTCCTTGGCTGGTGGGCCGTGATGACCGGGGCGGCGTTCTCGTTCATTGGCACAGAAATCACTGCGGTACGTTCACACTCGTCGTCTACTGCGCGGCGCCCATCTCATTTTTGACAGATCGCAGCCGGTGAGGCGAAGAACCCGAGGCGGAACCTGCCCAAGGCTATCCGCCGTGTCTATGTCCGTATTCTGTTGTTCTACGTCGGGGGTGTCATTATCATCGGCTGGCTTGTCCCATCCTCCGACCCGCGCCTCGTCCTGAGCTCCGGCACGGCTGCGGCGTCCCCCTTCGTCATTGCCATCCAGAACAGTGGGATCAAGGTGTTGCCACATGTATGCGACACCACTATGCTCTGAAGTGTTTGATGCTCATTTCATTCTCGGACAGATCATCAACGCTTGT
This sequence comes from Hericium alpestre, assembly GCA_004681135.1. Classification (NCBI taxonomy): domain Eukaryota; kingdom Fungi; phylum Basidiomycota; class Agaricomycetes; order Russulales; family Hericiaceae; genus Hericium; species Hericium alpestre. Next base: position 9,494 of record SFCI01000670.1, on the reverse strand, counting down.
CTATTGACATCCGCCTGGTCTGCAGCGTCTAGCGACATGTACACCAGTTCTCGCGCGCTCTGTAAGCTCCTCGCGTACAGTGACAATTATCACGACGCTCACACACCGCGCATAGACGGTCTCGCNGTATCCGGCAACGCGCCCAAAATCTTCGCCAAAGCGACGCGCAACGGCCTGCCCATATACGCGCTCTTCGTCTCCACCGCCTTCTCCTTCCTCGCATACATGGGCGTCAAGTCCGGCTCGGGCAAGGTCTTCGGCTGGTTCGCGAACATGACCTCCGTCGCGGGCCTTATGACGTGGTTCGGCATCGCCGTGACCTACATCCGGTTCTATGCGGGCTGCAAGGCGCAGGGCATCGACCGCAAAAAGCTGCCGTTCTCGTCGCCCCTCCAGCCGTACGCCGCGTACTGGGCCGCCGGGTCGACCATCGTCATCTGCTTCGTGAGTCTCCGCCCGCCCGCCCGCCGCTGACNGCACTGAGCTGACGTCCTGTGCCGCGATTGTAGTTCAGCGGGTGGTCCGTGTTCCTGAAGGACAACTGGGACACCTCGGCCTTCGTCACGAACTATCTGCCGTTCATCCTGTTCCCCATCCTCTACATCGGCTCGCGGCTGTGGTATCGCACGCCATGGGTGAAGGCGGAGGACATGGACTTCGTGTCTGACATTGCCGAGATCGAGGCGGAGTGCTACGAGGAGCCCCCGCCGCGGAACAGGTGGGAGGCGTTCTGGCAGTGGCTGGTGAGTCTCCTTCTATCAGTAGGGCAATGGCAGAGTGCTAATGGCCTGGTACAGATGTAATTCGATTGGTTCTGGGCGTGTAAGGTTGGTTGGGGATGTACTCTATACTTCACATAGCATGCGTCGAACTTCTAGCTATTGTAATGCTACACGCTATTATTCATTCCACTCTGTTCTTGCAATAGGATGTTCTTCCTAGCCTCCAGAGCGCGGTCTCCGTATCGTTCAAACAGATGCCAGCGCTGCATTCCCGATCCGAAGTAGATTATGTATATACAGAGGACTGGGACAAAATGGTCAAGCCGTGGTTTGTTTGCCATGAACGGGTACAGAAATAAGTTAAGATAGCAGCGAGGTGCTAGCTGAATGATCCAGGTTTTTGTGTCGCGTGTTGTCGCTGGAAGACAACCGGTGGCACCGTAAAAAATCTAAATGTGTGACCCTAGTTGTGACCCTGAAACAGCCTGCGCCGCATCCCCTTCACTTCCAAGTTTCTCCAAGCAACGCGATCGACAGACCTTACACGATGACTGGAATCGAAGAGATTGCTGGTTCGCCGACCATACACATCGTATATATCTGTATACGACAAGTCTATGAGCAAGGTATTATACTACGAGCAAATAGGTCTTCGAAGGGCAAAAGCGCGGTCCGAAGGGAAAGAATAATGAATATTTATTGAGATCGAACGAGTGGACTTGAGGTAGGATACGAGCACAGATGATGGAATGATGCATGTGGTACAGTGTGGACGAGTTCGAAAGGTGGACGAGTTCGAAAGGTGCATAAATGACAGGATATGTTCACACGCTGCGATCACGGAGAGAAAAATGCGGTTACGGAACAAGTGGCGATAGCGGACTTCCCTATACCCCTTTTCAGGTCTTGTTGGTTGGGATATGGAGGTTGATTGCTGGAGAAGTAGATGTGAGTCTGTGTACATGATAAACCCTGACGCACTTACCACGGAACCAAGTAAGAGCGTCTGATGTCGATGATGCCTCGAAATAAAGAATGGCCTTGTTGTCGACGAGACGCAATACTGTGTACCCGAAATAAGTAGATGTGGGATTAAGAAGTAAGACAGAACAGACCATTTCCATGTACAATACTTGCAGGTTGCGGCAGGGTCTGCATGCGAAGGACAGCCCAAAGATCAACATATGCATTCGGGTCCTTGCCATCAGTGGGATCGCGACAGAGAACAAGTAGGTCGTTGCACAAGATGCCAACGAGTGATCGAGGGGTCTGCTCGGGCGACAAGCATTCTACTTGAACATTGGATGAATCGCCTTGAGCGTTGATCACCTCAAATGCGATAGTTGCCTTCCGCACTACTCTCGTCAAAAGCAATGGTCCGTCCATGATTAGGCGTCTACAGATATCTAAGCTATTTATTACGGGCAAAAGGAAGGGTTTTCACTCACCGGTGCGGTTGGACCAACGGACTTGGAAACTTTCCGCGAATTCTCGCTTGCCATTGAACAAGCTTGCGTCGAGACTCCGATTCCCGCTTTCCTTCGTTCATGTTCGTAGCCAGTGATGATATCTCAGCCAGGGCCTTATCCAAAGGATCCAAGTAATCATACGTCGGAGGAGTGCTCCGAATGAGTTCTTCCAACTAAGGCGATGTCAGAACTCTTATTTTAAAACAAGTAAACAGTATCATCTCACCAGCAGTCGGTATCGCGGTATCCGTTGTACAGGGAGCAACAAGTATCCCTCCAAATTTAGCTGTGAGTGGCGTGGGCTCATCCGGCATCGCTTCAAATATGTTTTGATGCGCTTGCGTTGACTGGACGACAACGGCCCTACTCCGGCAGGAACACCGTCAGGACTCATAGCGGGAGCACTGATCGCCGATATAGCTAATCCAAGACCAATCATCTGAGCATTGCTGGACGATGGTGAGATGTGGGACGGAGGACTTGCTGTCCCAGCAAGGGAGCGATCCGAAAGCCAATATTTGATACGTTGAACCGAGTTATCAAAATTACTACAATTGACGGTGAGGAGGCGATGTAGAATGATCAGAAATCGACTTACTTGATATATGCCGAATACATCTTCATGAAAGCCGCATGCGAAACAAAGGCGTTTGCCACAGCCTTTGCAACTTCGTTTGAAAGTCTACCATCTGCATCGCTTTCAGCCAATACAGCTGCCGGTCTCAACAGTGGCTTGGCCGCCGTCTCCAACGATGGCAGGAAGCTCTCCTTATGAAACTGGAAAAGAGCGTCGAGTCCACTAAAAACCAGCTTTCTCTCAGGTGCAGGGACCACCGTCTCTTTAGCAGAGCTAACACCGCCCAAAAGGTTAACAGGAGCACCAGCGGGCTTGATATAGATATCGACGAGCTCTTGCAATCCCCTGACGTATGTCCGTTCGGTCCTGAAAGACGATGCTTAGAGACAGATCAGGCTTGCAATAAACTAAACTTACTCGACGATCTCCCGCACGATCATTGCCCGCTTTCCACTGTCGTCTTTGTATTTTCGCTCTTCTCCACCGCTCGAGCCGTTACTGTCGGTAGTGACGACACTAGCGGTCTGAGCTGAACTTAAGCTACGCAGACGCGCGATAGATTCCATGGACCGCAGCTGGTCCGAAGAGCCCCCTATGGATGGCATGGAGTTCATGGAACCATCTGATACAACCCGCCCGGTCTCGACCAAGGTAGGCCTGCGAGACCGAGTACCACTCCCGGACAGGTCGGCGGATGATAATGACTGGCCATAGATGCTGAAGGTATTTGTCTGCGATAGTGACAAATCATTCATATCACGGAGGTATGCCATGACTGAGCGCAAGGACCTGGTATAAGCTTCGCGGACCTTCTCCTGCTCGCGCCGCTGATACTGCTCGATGTCTTCAATAACAGGGCTTGGTGTTTGGGTATGCTCTTCCTCTGCTTCATCTGTTTGTTCGATAGCACTGATGCCAGGTAAGAACTCTGAAGGTACGGGAATCGACAACACCGGAGGTGTATCAATCGGAAGGAAGCTCCGACGCTTCGCAGGGCGACTGGTAGGGGGCGCAAGAGACGATGCGGACAAAAAGCCCGGAGAGGGACTCGGAGGTGGCAGCGGACCGTCGGAGGGGAGCTCCTTCTCCGGTTCCTCAATGGCGGGAGAAAGGGATACGGACACGTTCGGGATTTCTGCAGGCGATTCGACCAAGGCGACTTCGGTGGAAGGAAGGCGAACATCGATTTGGGGAATAGTCGAATGAGGCACGCTCGGGGCCGGGGCAGACGCTGACCTGTCGATTGGACCCGGCAGCGGTTGAGCGGAGCGACGACCGTGAGCAGTAGTAGGACGAGGAGGAGGAGCGTGCGAGTCGGAGCGCATCTTGCCCATGGACATCTTCTTGAGGAAGCCCCAGCGGCCGGACTTCTCCTTGTCCTTCTCTTCTCTACGTCGCGATCCGGAGCGTTGGCGCCGAGCATGCTTCTCGGTGTGCTCTTCCTTTTCCGGTGGTGACGTCGGCCTGTCCTTCACAGCAGAAGACTTGCGCCGGCTCAGCCCTTCCCCGGCCGCTCCGCCGACGAGAGCCGATCCCACAGCGACTTGTCCAACGCAGGTCGCGCAACCACTCCGCCTCGTGAACCAGCTGCAGCTGCCAAGCCGGCAGTGACGCCCAAACTTGCGAAGCGAGGGGGCAGGGCGGCTGGTGCTGCGAGCATCGAGTCCTGATCCAACAGATTCGAAGCTGATGCAGATGACCCGTAATGCGACGTGCTTGGTCTGGCTGGCGTAGACGAAGTCGACTGGCTAGTGACCAATGGCGGAGGAGCCATAGCACCTCTTCGCAGCTCGCCTGCACTCTTCATGCGCCGAATTTCCCTCTCGGGTTCACCAAAGTATCCAGAATCAGGTACATTCCGGGACTGGTGTTGTGACGGCCGGGACAAGCTTTGCTTGTCGCCACTATCCTTCCGGGTTTTATCGAAGTACCGACGATTAGGAGTTGTCCGCATACGCTGAATGCCGCGCGTAGGAAGTGAACGATCAGGTTCCAGTTCTGGCTCTGTGGCTGCCCGACCGAGCAACGAAGAGCGCGTTGGCATGATAGTGTCCTCGTCCTCGGGCGTGCGACCATCTGTCTCAAGGGCTGGGAAATCTACTTCATCCTCGAGATCAGTGTCTGCCTCAGACGAGGCCCGTGTGCTGGCCGAAGGTAGTGGAAAGATTGATGTAGATGGTGGGTATGCAGGAGTTGCCGGTTCCTTTGAGAGAAGGGGATCTACCAAAGCTTTCCACGGCCCTTGGAAAGGATTACCATCTACGAGCAGCATCTCGAGCGATGGGAGGAGGCAGAACCAGCTGGGTAAAGAGTACATCTTGTTCCGTCGCATGCTAAGGGTATGGAGTTTCTCAAGAGAACTGAGAGGGCTGGGCAAGTTGGAAATTCCAGTCGAGTCTGCGATGAGCACACGAAGGGAGGTGAGATTGGCGATGAACACCGGTAAGGCGCGGATGGGATTAGATGACACGTTCAGTTCCTCAAGACAAACACACGACTCCAAGGCAGGCGGGAGAGCATTCAGAAAATTGGCAGAAATATCAAGAGCAAGGAGCGTGTTGCATATTTGGGGCAACGAACTCGCCAGGAAGGACGGTATCGAGTTCGGTGTACTTGATGAACCAACAAGAAGATGAGTGGTCCCTTTATACGATCGCGTCGTCATGTCAATCACCACGATAGGCATGGTCAAATGTCAACTTTACACGTACCTGTCTGCACATGCAAATGGACAGTGGCAACTCCGTGCCCTTGCACAATTAGGCCACGTCCTTCTTCTGCGATCACTGCCGCTGAAGTCCGTTCCTGCTCTCTTTCTTCCTCTTCCTCCTCCACGTCATCCAAATCTGTCTCCTCTGTCTCGTCACCGCTCGTCAAGTCCACCTCATCCCGTTCATCAACAGCCTGCCAACTCAAGTCGAAGCTGGGCTGCGGGTGCAAGCTCGGACTGCCGAGAGTCTTCTCGTGAACGCTACCGCTATTGCTACGCGCAAGGGATGAACGAGAACGAATGCTCCCTGAATAAGAGAGAGACCACCGCCCTTGGTCAATCGGAACTCTTGATTGTGATCCAGATGATGAGGCGGGTGTTTCTTGGGCAATCATCTGCACGATCTCGTCCGATGTAATGCCCAGTCCGATGCCTTCTTCGTCTTCCCCGGACGCTACTTGGACGGGGCTGTACTCGCTAGTGGCAAGGGCACTGCCAGAACTGGTGTAGGCAGAAGAGCGGGTCGAGGCTGACGACGCGCCCGACGAAAGAGTCGGTGGGGTGGAGCCGAGGTGTTGATGAAGAGAGCGGAAAGGGTAAGGATCCGGATATTGAGAAGGGTCCGGCAGAGCTGCACCTTTCGGAGGTCGTAAGAAAGGCGGTGCGGGCGTGGATTCTGAATAAGAGACATCGTCTGGCTCAGGTGCGGACCGATGAGAGTAAGAGGGGAAGGAGGGGTTCCCAGGAGAGGATGACGCAGAGATGGAGGCAGGGAAGGATGGAGAATCAGGCGTGTATTGCATGGCGGTTGAGGTGGGGATGAATGATTGATCAGATGTAAACGAGGCCGGCGACCACGAGCTGTCTTGCGCTTGATGTGCCACTGCGGATGGTGTTGGGGCGCGTGGTCGCGGTGCGGCGAATAGTGACTTGAGAGAGTTGGGAGTGCGCGGGAAGGCTGGAGATGGGTGATCACGCAAATACGCTAAGTCTAGAATAAGGATACGGCGAGAGTCAGCACAGGCATGAACGAGCGACTGGGCGATGAAGCGAAAGGAAAGAGGCGTATAAGAAGAGACAGTATGGATCGAACAATAGAGTGAGAACAATGGTGGCCAAATGGAGAACAATGGAGTGGAGAACAATAGGATGTCCCAAAGGGGAACAAGGGCATGGGTGAAGGATGGCCCCAGGTCATGTGGGGAAGTGAACATGTGATGGGGCGGCTGGAGCACATGACCGACGCGATGCCTTGATGGCAGAGAAGAAGGCGGAGAGAAATGGAGCGATCCGTGACAGTCTTCATGATTTGGAACAGTGTTCTCACCCCACCCATCTTTGGGGAGCTCAACTGCATGCCATTTGATGCTGGGGTTGATTTGCTGAAAGACCATGAGACAAATGCACAGAAAATAGCAGTCTGCGCAATTTCTAGAGTTTTTCGAGTTTTTTTCGAGTTTCAGAGTTTCGCCGCGCATTCAGATGCGCCACGCAAGGTTTCCTGAAACAGCTGTAATTTGAAACCCGAGCCAATAGTTACCGCTAATTTACCGCGGCCCATACGCAAGGCCATTTTTACCCTTGTAAATGACAGTAAATTAACCCAAACGAAAGTAGCATAAATTTACGAGTAATAGTGGGTAATACTCGAGTAACGGGTGAAGTTGGTAATTTATGCCTAGTGCAGTTACTGTGCAACTGACCTCAGAGTCAAATAAGAGACCTGTCACCTCGATCATCTGGTTCTACCTCGACAGCATCAAAGGAAGACTCGAAAGCGGTAGAGGCTAAGTCTACACCGCCGTTTTGGTTTGATATCCAGATCGGGCTTTTCGCGTGATGTNGCTTGGGTACCAAACGTAAATGTCCCCAGAAGCTCACGATGAGCTCACAGTCGCATCAAAATCGAGAGATGACCAGGATATCTGCATGTTCTCCCTCGAAGATCGTCGAAGTCACTGTATGATATCTGTCTTAAAACCTCGTATGGATGCCGGCTGGGATCTCAGCTNGATATCTGCGATATCTCTCCNGAAACACTCCCGNGCGTCTATCCTGCCAGACGNGCGGCCATGCTGCTATGCTGACTGTTAGTCCACAGTATATTATGCAACAGTGTACTCCAGTTCACGAGACGTCAATACAACACATGACTACCGANATATCTAAAGTTAAGTCCTCCGTCTCCGTCCGGAGNCCGATCAACAGATCATANTCGAAGTACCAGCTTCNGCGTCACGGTGCTCTTCGCGTGCCCNTTTCTCTTTGTTTTTCTCTTTAGTCTGCTTTGTTTTNGCTGCTGCTTCTGCGCNTTTGGTCGGCCCTGTCTGGCGGAGGTCTGCTGCATACTCAGCATGTTTGAGAACCCTATTNGCAAACAATGGNCGGGGTGCAACAAGATGCCTTGGGAGTANGTCCNGCAGACGCGACNCATTGTGTAGCGCATGCATGTTGACGAGATAACGGGTGTCATTAGTGTGAGCGACAATANTCTCCGTTCGGAAAAAGGTCTGCTGGTGCTGTGTGACTTGTTTCCNNGTGGTGGCCACTTCGCACTTCCCGAATGTGCAGTCNTGTTGTGCGTTGAAAAGAAATAGAATATCCTAGTACGGTAATGAATTAAATTCGCTTGATCAAGTTTNAAGAGGAANGATCACCTTTGGCCTCACGATGCAGTCCTTGTCATCACCANGTATGAGAATGGGCATGTTTAATCGGACGTCNTTCANGTCAGCGACAAGGAATGGCTCNATGACTACAATCGAGTGATTTAAAAGTGTCGATTGAGATGACNGTGATAAAATGGCAGATATGCGACCTGCTGAAGCTGTATCCTGCATGATACAGGGTGTGAGTAATCTGATACAAGGTTTGAGAACTCAGAGAACCATACATTTTCTCGAAAGAAGACCCATGANCCTGGCTTGCAGACATCGTGTGACCGGGAGATAACATGGNGACCATGAANCCAAAGACCATTCTGTTCTTGCATTTGTCGNACCTCTCTTGTGTCTGCNAGCTGCATGGTCTCCTNNAGCACCACAAANGGNGTTTCCGTCNGCTTNGCCTTAGCGATAAGTTTGATTGAACCTATCATTTCAGCCCATGGNGAGAAGTTAGATACAGCATACATTCGGGGCTCGGNNCACATACCTGACTCTAGCTTCATTGTCTCNGACCATCCAAGCCNACGCTGGAGCTCCTTGTTNGTGTACAAGAAGTCACGAATNNTGGAGGAAGCCTGAATGTACTNTCCACCTTTGCCAAGCCACCAACCACNNCTGACTTGGTGCTTGAACCACTCNATGTCNGCAAGTGTAAGCNTGATGTCACGGCTCNGAGCAAGGTGGTTCGAGAGCANGCTACACATGCNGAATATGGCATTCCAGCATTCAAAGACTTCGGTGGAGTACAGAACTGTCGGGCCAAAATGCNGGATGTCATCAGGAAGATGGACCAGAATATGGAGTTTGTATTTGTACAGTATANGGCACAGGTCAAAATCGGCCCAGGCATNAAGAAGGTTATCNATAAGGATTTGTACGTCGGCCTAACCATCAATTAAATTGTCAGCACCTCNTTGCAGGTGTCCAAATATGACTTACCAGATAAGTTTCCATGTTTGTGATCCTCCAGNTANNNNANCAGNNG
>SFCI01000067.1:0-40565 GCA_004681135.1 Hericium alpestre | reverse complement strand
CCTACACGCTCGTCTCCTCCAGCGACATCCCGATCCCNGCCGCGGACCGCCTCATNGCGGAGGGCGACNCGACGCCGCGCCCGCTGAGCACCGCCGAGATCGCGGAGTACGTGCGCAAGTACGCGCAGGCGGCGAAGAACGCGGTCGAGGGCGCGGGCTTCGACGGCGTCGAGATCCACGGCGCGCACGGGTACCTCATCGACCAGTTCTTCCAGAGCGAGATCAATAACCGCACGGACGCGTATGGCGGGTCAGTCGAGAACCGCATTCGGTTCGCGAACGAGGTCGTCGATGCGGTCGTGGCGGCCGTTGGCGCGAAGAAGACGGGCATTCGCATCAGCCCGTGGAGTCCCTGGCAGGGTAAGCGAGCCTGCGCCTTTCTTCTCCACGCAGAGGCAGCGCTGACGGTTGCTTTGTAGTGGGCAAGCGCATGGAGGATCCGATGGCGACCTTCGGCGAGTTCGTGCGCCGCCTGCGCGCGAACCACCCCGACTTCGCGTACATCCACGTCGTCGAGCCCCGCATCAACGGCGAGAACTTCCAGGCCGTCGTGACCGAGACCAATGAACCGCTGCGCCAGATCTGGGCGCCAAAGCCGTTCATCGCGGCCGGCGGGTTCACGCGCGAGGAAGCGATCAAGGTTGCGGATGAGAAGGACATTCTCGTCGCGTTTGGGCGCAACTATATCTCCAACGTGAGTGTCCTTCGTATAATACTGGAAATTGTTGCTGAGGATATCAATACCTGCAGCCCGACCTGCCGCTTCGCCTGAAGGCGGGCCACCCGTTGACGAAGTACAACCGGGCCACGTTCTACGCGAACGGCCCTGACGCTATTGAGGGCTATACTGACTATCCATTCTATACCGAGGCTCAGGCTTAACTGTACATTAGGTAGTGCTTAAGATCTGCATATCAAGTGTACTAGGAGATCAATGTTGACACGTTAACTACTTATTTGCATCGTCATTTGACGGAAAACTGGCTGGGGTTATCGTCCGGCCACGGCCATTGCGGCGGCGCTGAGATGGAAGCGATGCGTGCTCAGATATATCAGTCAGTTATTTGTCGAACATTCTGTTCTCGATGTCATTGCTCAACTTGAAATGGGCGGTCTTACTGATCTGTGGGTTCTCTAAGGCCATATTCAAAACCATAGTGATTCAGACGTGGAGTCTCAACGATGCCCTCACCGATCCAAACTAGCAGCACCGCGTCGTGATGGCGTCTCTCACACGCTACCTAGAGCCAATGCCAACCACGAACACGAGGAAACTGCTGTCAAATACTACGAGCAGCGTGCTAGCATCCCAGGGACGTTCCTCCTCACGGAGGGCACGTTTCCTTCGCCTGAGCTGAGTGAGTTGGCCAACGTCCCCGGCATCTGGAGCCCACGTCAAATTGCCCCGTGGAAGAAGGTAAGTGGCATTTGCTATGCAGAAACTAAGACATACTGAATGATACAAGTTGAGGACAAGGACAAAACGCGCCCACGGCACTTACGAATCGATCCCTGATATTATCAAGATGGTGAAGTAGGCAACTATCACGATCACCTAGAACTCGGTACTACGCACGGCGACCTCGACTGTTTCTCTAGGATAATCATGGCTGCTAACAACCTGGGCGATATTAGAGGGCCAGTCATCGGGCGTCAAAGACAGAAACGTTCACTTTGAGGCCTTGCAAGGAGTCGGAGTCGGAGACGACCACCAGTATAGAGGATTCGTTCACGACAGTGCTCTTAGGATATGCAAGTCGCCCGACACGTTCCTCTTGGGGGAGAATCATATATTCTTCAAGTCTTGAGAGTTCTATGAGGAAATGCAGTCCCTCCAAAGCGGTTTCCAGGTCAAGGCGGGGAAAAGGAATAAAATCATGACTGGCCGCGTTAGATGATGCACACGATTGGAGTGCGCCGTGTTGTATTATCTTCAGCTCAACTACATGAACCATGTGTTCGCATAAGAAAGACGTGAGACCTTCGTCGTCGTTGCATCATGCTCTCTAGGTGTGATCACGTGGTGCTGCGGAGGAGGGTTGCACGGGCTGTGTGTTCCTGCCTTCACAGGCACTGGCGAGTTACTAGTCGTTCAGGTGATACTGGGCAGTTCTTCTTCAGAACTACGCTGCTGACACTACCCTCTCAAGTCCTGAAACTTGTTTTTGCCATGGCGCACCAATCGCCCATGATATCTATTCCGAAGAAGGGTACGGAAGAAGTCGACTGGACCACGCCCATACGCAGTGCAATTGCCCAGTCTTACGGCGAAAGCCCAGACAACTATGCATCTGAATGTGCTGCTTTGCAGCGCTGTAGACAGGATGCCGTCCGAGGTGCAGGCAGCGACCTGACGGGTGCGTGCAACAACTCCTGCTCCCACTCAGCTATCTCACTATTCACACAGCGCGCGATCTGCTGTACAAGTACTTCGGCCAGCTCGAGCTCCTCGAGCTGCGCTTCCCCGAGATACGCGTCAACTTCCCCTGGCGGGACGCATTCACGGCCAAGCTGATCGTTCAGACGTCCCTCGCATACGAGAAGGCGTCCATCATCTTTCAGATCGGGGCCACGCACGCCGCCATCGCCTCCTCGCAGAGCCGCTCCGATCCAGAGGGCCTCAAGCGCGCATTCTACTACTTTCGCTGCAGTGCAGGCATGTTGACTTATGTCAACGAGAACTTCCTGCACGCGCGTCGACGGACCGTGAGCAGAGAGGTGATCAAGTTCCTACTCGTGGGTGCATCATCCCTGGCGCAGGCGACGGAGGTGTTCCTTGAGAAGTGCCGCGACGAGAAGAAAAGCAGTGTTCTGGTATCGAAGATTGCCTCGCAAGTGGCGGCGCAGTATACGGCGCTGGGCGAAGAGGTGAAAGAGTTCATGGGAAAGGGCATCTTCGACCGGAACTGGGTCACTGTGATCCAGGTGCGTGTCCACGCAAACTTCTTCGACATGCCCTTATCGCCACTTTATGACAGACCAAGGCAAAGCACTTCCTCTCTGTCATGCATTTCTATCGAGCACAAGTCGACAGCGCCGCGTCGAAGCACGGCGAGGCCCTCGTCCGCCTGCAGCAAGCCGAATCTCTCGCGAAAGAAGCCAATCGGATCGCCAGCGGCTTCGGGTCGATCTTCATGCCGCAGATGTCGCCCAACCTGCCGCCCGACGCCGGGCAGTCCCTCGCGGACCTCACGAAATCACACCTCAGCCTCTGCACAGAGAAACGCACCGAGGCGCAGCGCGACAACGACCTGATCTACAACGCAGTGCTGCCCGCGCCCGAGACGCTCCCACCCGTCGACAAAGTCGGCGCGGCGGCGATCATCCCGATCCAGGAGGTCTACGGCACGCCGGAGGTGCAGAAGGTGATCGGGAGCGATCTCTTCGTGCGGCTGATCCCGCTGAGCGTGCACGAGTCCGCGAGCGTGTACAGCGAGGAGAAGGCGAAGCTCGTGCGCGGCGAGGTCGAGATGGCGGAGGCGATGCCGTGGAGGTGGCCTTGCGCGTGGGTGTGGATGGGTACAGGAGGCTTTGCAGGCCCCGGTGTCGAAGAACGAGATGAGGAGGTGGACTGACCAGAAGGAGCAATGGGGGAGAAGGAATTGCGAAAGGATGGAAAGGAGGAAGAGGGGGGAGGGTTGTCGCCGTGCGACGACATGCTGGGAATTGTTGTAGCTAATATCGATGATTTTTCCCAAAGAGGAAGGTAGTGGTTAAGGGTCAAGAAGGGATGACGCACATGCGGTCAGCGAGCATACAGTACATGCCGCCGGCGTGGAAGGGTACTCGTCGCACTAGTCTGCATGGTTGTGATCCTCGGCTTACTCATGCGAACAGCTCTTGACAGGCCTATTGTGGTCTGGTATGAGAGCATGCTGGGGAATGCAAAGTATGTATATGAGGGGCTGCCATAGTGGGTTGGCTTCGGCATGCTGACTCTACAACAAGCATTTGGTTAAACTCAGTTCATTATGTTCGCAGACTCACCTTCAGGGTCCAGCTCATCCTCCCCTCGTCATCTTCATCATAGAACCCTTCTGAACCATCAATCGTACAGGGCTCATCACGAATGATGCTCATGACCTCAGAGTTGGGCATTTTTCAGAAAGAGGGTGGCAAATAGCAAGGACTATGAGATAACAAGAGTTTAGGACATGCAAAAGGTAATTATATGAGGTATAGGAGGTGAGCTAGAGTTTTTCGAGTTTTTCGAGTTTTTTCGAGTTTCGGAGTTTTGCTGCACATTCAGACGTGCCACGCAAGGTTTTCTGAATTAGCTGTATGAGATATATCCCTAGTATCATATTATATCTAGCTGATAAAACTACTATCAACTCTATGTCATCTCTAGCAACAATGTTGTTTAAAGAATGCTATAAACTTATTAATAAAATAAAATAATCATAGCATATTTGAGACCTTCAAAACATCGAAAATTTAAAAGCATTATATTTCAAATACTATTTGACTACAATACATCTAGTACATTACTACAAACATTACTAGAAACCTATGATACACCATAAGATAAGATAAGAGTATAAGATAAGATAAGATAGACAAAAGATAAGATAAACAAAAGATAAAACTTAAAGATAAGATAAGATAAGACTTACTGTAGAGATAAGAAAAAGCGAAAATGATCTACAAGACAAGTCAACAAATTAGTTACAAGATAAGAAAATAAAAAAAGATATAAGGCTTACCTAAGGAAATAAAAGTCGAAAATGCAAAGTCTGCAAAGAACATTAGGGTTAGAAACAATCAAACAATATAACAGCATATTAAATAAAATAAAAAAGCGAAAATGCCAAGGCTATAAAAAAACATAAGGTTAGAGACAATAAAACAACATAACAACTTACCAAACATAAGAAACTTAAAGTAGAAGAGGAGAAGTGACGAAAGACGAGAGATGGTAGTGGTAGGGAAGAGAGAGAGAAAGCACATCGCGCACACCTTATATAGACGTGGCGAGCGGAGCGCCAAATGTGGGTGATGCGACTTGGCCCAGGCACTGCTGGACGCTGCATCAGAGGCTAAGGTGGCAGACATCATTAAGTTCGTCTCACTGCCCGGTAGTCTGTAGTACAGTAGCTAGGTATTTATCTCATTCAATCACATTATATTGATGAATTGTAGACACTATCATTTTCTTAGATTTGTTCCTATTTTATTTGATTTACTAAGCTCAAAACATTCGAACTTGCACGTGTTCGGTGGCTGAACCACCGAAACACGTGTCGAAGACTGAAGTTCGAATGTTCAACGTTCAACGTTCAACTCAAGCTGCCACCACCCCTCCCATCTCCTCCTCCCCTCCCTCTGTCCTTTTCTGTCAAATCAAACACCGAAGGAGGGTAGCGGGATGCCGAGGGCCCCGCAGGTGAGTAAAAAAAAAGCTCTTTACCATTTCTTCATGCTAACGTAGAGAGTATCGCTCATTCGAGCGATACTCTTGACACCTTTCACCCTCACGGGCCTCTCCCATCTGATTGCCTCCTTCCACCACTCTCTGGCTGCCGCCTCTCCCTCGTTCGACCCCCCGTCCCCAGTTATCGCTGCCACACACCACCGGACGATGCACACACAGCCTGCCACCTCGCGCACGGGCCAGGCACGCTGCACGCTGCCTCCCTGTCTCGCGCATGGGCATCGGGATGCGCGCCGCGGCGCGCTTGCGCTTCTGGCCGAACTGAGGACGCGCCATGGGCGGTGGGGTGGCGATGAGGGGCAAGGCTTCTTCCTCATCTTCCTCATCGTCGGTGTTGAAGTAGATTTCTTCTTCTGCCTCGAGCCGGCGGATTTCGAGCGGTTGCCTGTCAAGAAATGAAATGAGACCTGTTGCACTCAATGGGGACAGATCGGTGGCGTACTGCAGAGCGGGTTTTTCCTCCTCCTTTGGCGGAGGTGCGATATTCATCTCCCATCTGTTGATGAAGCCGCTTATACAAGGCCCTGTGAACTTCCTCTTTGCAAGCTCTCGCATGTCGGCTTCATACGTTGTCATGATGTGGTTGATGATGTCTTTCAGGTTTTCCTGTCGCAGCATGAGCACACTTGTATCACGGCAAACCAACAATGAAGGACTCACTCTGCGCATATACTCAAAGAACTCTAGACATGACGAACCGACGAGTGTATCGCGTCGCGACTCCTCCAATGTGAGCTGGACAATAGGCTTATAGATTCCCATCTTCATTAGATGCACCTGGAAATTTCGGTTCTGATTCCGCAGGTGTATTCGGAAATACCGCAGGGCAGCTAATTACGCAGGTGAGTGATGATACCGTTAGCCTATAATCCGCTACACACCTAAACGAAGATGCTTGTCCTTGCTCTTGAGCAGAGTAGCGACAGAGGCAGACATGTTCGATGTCAGGAGAAAGAAGTGACTGCGAAAAGAGTGTTGCTGTGCAAAAATGGATAACAAATCGCATAAAAACAGGTAAAGGTTCGTCTTTTCCCTAGTGAGAACCAACACTGAATTTATGCACGCGATCAGCCTCTAGTATACCACAGATAGAGCACGCCGAACGTACCTGCAGTATCTTTCCACGCAGGTAGCTCGCTGAGCGGTTTCGTTAACGAGTGTATGCAAAGCTTGTAAAAGAAGTCCAAGAACTTCTCCAGCTTGTCATCGTCCTTCGGTCGCGAGAATAATTTTGTCGGCGCTTGCTGTGTAGATAGAGCAATAATGAGGACCGACAAAGAATCGCGATCCGGACATACACGCACCAAGGCATCACTCCCTTCCGGCTGTGGAAGCTCCAACATCATACGCAATGCATCACCCACCACAGTCTGCACGGCCAAGTCTCTACTCCGCACCATAATATTCACGAGCAGCTGTAGCAACGACTGCTCGTGAGTACTTTTCGTCTCCTCCGCATGTTGAAACTGCCTCAGCACATGCTCTCGCACGCCGTTGACATCGTGGTCGAGTAATGTCATCAGAATTTCGCCAGCGACCGAGATCATCTGCAAGCCCTCTTCTGAGAACTCGGAACGTCCCAGGGCCCACTGGACTGGATGGAGGATTCCGCGGTCCACAAGGGTCTTGAATAATGTCATCCGCGCGGGAAGCTGGACGTTCTTGCCCATGATGCACAGCTGCTGAATGAGCAAGACGACTTCTTTGCGGTGCTGATCGCGGACGACCTCGGTTCCATTAGGAGTCATTGCGCCGTTCGTCTTGCCCTTCCCCTTGTCCACGCCGTTCGCCATCCCTTCCTCCACATTCATCTTCGCATCCTCCTCGCATCCACCGTTCATCTCGAACAGCCCAACCATGTCCTTCAAGAAACGTGCATCATTCTGGACGTGCTGAATGATATCAATCTGGTTGAAGATGATACAAGAGTTGAGGACGTTGAAGGTAGAGTCGTCCAGAACACGTGCCAGGACGACGTCTTTGAGGAATTGCAGTCGATAGGTATGGTGGATCTTCCGCTGAATGGATATATCATCAATGGGGATAGGTTGGTGGAAGTGTGTATTCTCGCGCAGGAACTCCCGGTAATTCGCTTTGTGGGCAGGAAACTCGGGATCATCTAAGGACAACATAAGAACGACCAGAGCGAGAGAACGAAAAGATATGCAACATACACTCCAGCATGCCGACGACGCCAAAAAATAAATCATCATCGAGTATATGCTCATACATGCTATGATCATTCATCATAACTGTGAACTCGGTGTCAGACCTAGGCTAAAAGGCCACAAGCCGTGGCATCTCGAACTTCTCAAGCAGAAATCACTCACGAATTGTTTGCATTAGTCCACATAGCGCATGTAGATTTTCCAGATTTTCAAGGTCTTCCGCCTGGTGCATGACGTCAATCATGGCCTTCAGGTAGTCCTATTTGCAGATGATAAGTCACAGCTGTCTCCTAGATGACTGTTGGCGCACCGCTCGTTGAATGTATTCGCAGATCTTCTCCTTGATGTTAGCAGTTCGAGACAGGGTCTTGATGGCTCTATCTATTTGGACGATTATGCCTAGAGTTGGCTGAGGTAGGTGTCCAGAGCGAATGATGCTCGCAGTTGTAACGGAGTTTTCAGAACCAGCCCCTGGAGAGGAAGACCCCGCTTGCTGCTCTTCTATTGCAGAGGCCATGTCGGTGGGGATATAAGGAATGAGGGTCAATGTGCCCTCACCTGCAGCCGTCGCGTGTATTCGCTGGACCTCCAAGATGAATGCCCATACCTCCGCGCAACCCTCCGGATCCTGGAAACTAAGTGCATAATCCATGCCATTTGGTTCCGTCCACACAATCAATGTCTCTGCAAATACACATATTAACGCTATTCGTTTCCCACGTCGATACACCGTGTACCCACCTTGTTGCCGTTGGTAGACGTCACTTGAACGAATAGTAGTCTGCAGGATGACCTCGTTGTAGTTAGATTCGGCGCGAGCAATGAGGAGGGCTTCGCTTGTCGATTCATCATAGTGGCCGAAACAAAACGCGGTCCCTTGGTCGATCCATCGTTGGTTGATAAGTTCATAGACCTGCAACAAGCAAAGACGCGTCGATAAGTCACGCCCCGAAACGGACCTCACTCGACGCAAGAGGGTTTCGAGAAAGATCGGGGAGAGATGGCAGACGCGCATCTAGATGGAGTCACCGCAGCAAGACTCACCTTTACGCGTTTCAACTCGTGATTGTCCCCCTCCTGATACCACTGCTGACCCTCCTCAACATCATCCAACATCATCGTGCCCTCCTGGCCCTGAACGTTCATGCGTCGGCATTAGCCGCTCCATCCTGCGCCTGCGTGTCTACGACCTGAAAACCCTTATCGGCGTCTTGCTCGGCAGACGCCCCCATGTCCACACTCGTGGTGACCCCCATGCTCTGTTCCTGCTCCGCATTCGCCGCTTGACTATCCGCTACCGGGGCCGGTGTGGCAGATACTGGATCTGGATTCGATGGTGACTGTGAGATGCTCTCGGAAGACAGGGCGGACGCTGGGGTCGTAGCATTGGCAGCGGCGCTGCTCATGACAGAGACCAGGGCACGGCTGATGGTGTCGGAGAGATACGCGGAAAGCGGCTATGAAGAGATGGTGGGCGGAGGTGGTGGTGGTCGGCCGTCAACGTGCGGACAGCACGCCCTCTGACGTGCCGGAAGTTGCCGATCCAATTTGCGTTGCTCGCCACAGCGTCGCCTTTTGGAGGCTCGCTCACCCAGGGGGAGGACAGAGAGCATCGTGCGGCCGTGGTCAACATCGGAACTGTTGTAGTCCTGCAGAAGTACTTGCAAGGGCATCCAGGAGTCGTGACACCGTGTTTCATTTCTTCTTATTCATAAGGAGCGAGTCGATCTGGGATGTATCTGATTACACGCGATCATACTAAACTTTGCAGCGATGCTGCCGACGCCGGTTCGCAGGATCTATCGAAGATCTTCGTCTCAAAATAAGATCTTCGTCAAAAATATATCATCACCGTCTTCAGTCCTGTCCTCCGCAATGACCGTATAGGTATTCGGAGCTTGCCTGCATCTTGGCGGACATACTGCGGATATGCGTCCGCACTAGCCCCTGCCCGATAGGCCTGATAGTTCACGTCCTGAAGACCACGAACGTGGACAATAAATACAGTACTAGTCGTACCTAACATACAGACGCTGACACCCCATTCCAGCGAAGATCATTGGTGATCGGGTCACGAAAAGCTGGACGACACCCCCTACGGGTCGTGCTGTACGGTGGGCTTCCGCACACGTGTAGAACGCCGCACTGGCGGACTCTCTGGCTCCTCCACCTTCTCAATCGTGCGTTTCTTCGAACCCTTCCCAGAAGGCACCTTCACCGGCTCCGCCTCCTCCTGTTCCGCCTCGCTCTTCAGGACTGCTTCTACCTCTGCTTCGTCAACCTCATCTTGTGCCGTCCTCGGGGTCCCCTTCTCCCGTCTGCGTGCCTTGGCATGTGCTGTCCCGGCCTCCTTCGGTTTCACAGGGGTCTTTGGAACCCGCTTAGGCTTTGGCTCATCCTTCCAGCCCCCCTTGTCCGCCAGCGCCTTGATCGCGTCCCACGCGCCCGCCTCCACCTTCTGCACGCTCAGTCGGCCGCGGTTGACCAGAGCCATGTCTATACCAAGGGTCAGCAAAGGACGCTGTATTGTGTTTAGGTGCGTACCCTTAATTGACTTAAGACCCTCCTCTCCTATGTACTCGACTTCGCTTGGCGGCGTTGATGCCCCCGCAATCTGGCGAAGCAGCGACAATGGCACAAAGTGCGTGGCTCGGGCCTTGAACGTTAGATTAACCATGAACCATTTCGGACTATCCTTGTCTGATTTCTGTTGTGGCGTTAGTTCATCTCCAATATGGGATGGTCTCAGATACGCACCGCATCGAAATATGGATGTGAACTATGCGGGGCGTCAGTAAACAATCCAGGCCGGAAGGCAAATACATACCTGTCCCACGCGGTGTCTGCATCCCGTGCGGCATGATGAGTCGTCTGACTGCCCGAATTTGACTTATTAAACTTACAATCAGGGTACGCCTCCTTGGATACCTGTATCCAAATGTCACAATATGTTCGGCCCACGCCTGAGAGGTGTAAATGCTCATACCTCGGCGAAACCAGCAATTCCTACTCAAAAACTTGGTTACGACGATAGAACTCGAAGATGACAGGAATAAATAAACTGGGGACGTACCTGGACTTTTGCAATTGGAATGGTAGAACAGAACCTTCGTTGATTCCGAGAAATGTTAGCCACTGAACAAAGGCAGCAAAGGCATGTCGCGAACCTGGTCTCCTACGGTCATGCTCTTCATGAGGTTCTTCGCCTCGTGGTTCCGGACACCTTCCCATGGTGTTGTTTGCACCTTTTCAAAGTCGTCCACGCTGAACTTTCGCGCCAATCTTAGCGATGACAAAACGTAAGCAACGATATCAAAGACTCACCTTGACGTCCTTGNCCTTGACGATGCGAGAGTCGGGCTCGGCTTTCATGAGCCAGTACTTAGGTGCCGACGCCATGGATGTGAATGATGTCTGCACGTCGATAAAGCGGCGAAGCCCGACTCTCTGTACCCGANACGTCACGACAACTAGACCTGCTCAAACCTTGCACCATCAGCTTCAGAGTATTCCAGTCTACTGCATTGTAGATGCGATAAATAACGTTACCTGTGCCGAAATGACGTGGTAGTTGACCGCAACCGGCGCAAGTGTTTGTTTACGCGTTATTTGGACATATGGAGGGGTGTGGGCGACGGCAATACCATGTTANTCCCGAGGAGTTTCCTTACCACAACGCGTCCTACTGGCAGTTGACTGGCACAACCACCACCATGATATCTCTCCAAACGTGACCTTATAAGCACGGTATTCACCATGAACGCAACATGTCGGACCATTGCGCGATCATGGTGTTGAGGTGCTCTCGATCGCGCTCATCTTACTTATCAAGANCATCACGACTTGTCTCACAGCAAAACTCCAAAACCCCCAAAGCTGCCATANTGTGCTTGCCAAGTCCACCCTGAAACCAAGCACAGCATAATTGCGGAGGTTAATTGACGTCAGCCGTCTTAATGCTTCAAATCAGCTGTACAATGGTGTTCGTGCATCCCTCGTTATCTCTCTTTGGGTGATCGGCTATACACCCATGGAGCTCACTGGTGCTGGCCCTTAAGCTGATAATTTTAATACTTACAGCCTATGTTAACCCGTATCAATTCCAGGTTGCTCTTGTGCCAAGCTCTCGAGCCTCACACAAGAACATACAAGAACCTGGCCAACGGNNGCCGTGAGTGCCGTGTCCGTATTTCGTCATCACGGANCGAATGCGATCTCAGATTCCCCGGNAATGACTTTGACACAGCCCCCGCATCTCCAGGGGTTCCTGATAGCCTGACCCCACATTTCGTACGAAACATTGCCGATCGTCCTTTGCTCAACCAGCCTGTTCTATTTGCGACGACACCGGCGTCGTCGGGGAGGCGGGGGTTGCAAAGNATAGAGAGGGTANTGCAACCGCGCGGGTGTCTCCCACTGTGAGAGAGTTGTGGGCTAGATAGAGCATGTGGGGGTTCTGCTCCAGAAGAATAGATTGCGGGCAGTGCAACATGTGAGCGCGTGATGGAGACGGCTNGCATTGGCAAATGCGCAGCACATCGAGCGCCCCGAATTGGCAGCTCGTGCGCAGCACTTCCTTCTCGTGCTACNACTTATAAGACCACGCTGTTCGCCGTCGTGAACGCGGACCAGACACCCTCCCAGTTCTCCGTAACACCATGTCGACACAAAGCCAAGANCGNAAGGACCGTATGTCGGACACCGCCTCGTCGAATGGAAACGTGGTCGATCATCATGCCCCGAATGGTGCGTCTCCGTTCTCTGCTTAGCGCCAGCCTCCCAGTCGACGCCCGCGTTGAACACATTCTTCATGTCTGAAGTCACCGATGACGCAGGTCCCTCGCTGAGGCGGCCGGTGGATCCCGCCGCTGTCTCCAAGCATGTAATNCATGTGCAGCCATTGAAGAAGGAGGAGATGCAGGTGCGTGTGTTGGCTATCTTCAATCTTGATTCATCGTGCTCATGCACCCTATCGTCATGTAGCCTTCCTATGCTCAGGATATGGGTATCGGTGGTGTCACACATGGTTTCTATGGTACCATGCTGCAGTCGTTGGGCTCCTGCCTCGGGTTCTGCGGTGCCTTCCCATGTTGTCCCTTCCCCAACCCGTTCAAAGAAGTCAACCAAGGTATGCCGATTAAGCTGTAGCTCAGAAACCCAATTTCACGCCTCACAGGCTCCGTTGGACTGGTATCCCGCTTCGGAAAGTTCTACAAGTCAGTTGACCCTGGTCTTGTGCAGGTCAACGTCTGCACTGAGAGCCTGCGAACCGTGGACGTCAAGATCCAGATCAGCCCCATCGGCAGACAGACGGTCATCACCCGCGACAACGTCAACGTCGAGATGTATGTGATCTTCACCACCGCATCTTTCGCCGCACTCACAGCCAGCCCAGCGACTCCGTCATCTACTTCCAAATCACCAACCCCTACCGCGCGCGTTCGGCATTTCCGACCTGCGCCAGGCACTNATCGAGCGCGCGCAGACCACCCTTCGGCACGTCGTCGGCGCGCGCATGGTACAGTCCGTCGTCACCGAGCGCGAGGCGATCGCATTCGAGATCGCCGAGATCGTCGGCGACGTCGCGGACAAATGGGGCGTGTCGATCGAGGGCATCCTCATCAAGGACATCATCTTCTCGCCCGAGGTCTCCGCGTCGCTCTCCTCCGCCGCCGATGTCGGCGCAGCGCGAGCAGGAGGAATGCGAGTGGGCGGAGGCGCTGTATGATTATAGGAGTGATGTGCGTTTCCGTTCCGTATGCGGTGCGGTGCCGTGCTGACGATACCGGAACAGGAGGCGGGCGACCTCGAGCTGCAGGCCAACCAGCGCGTGCGCGTGCTGGACCGCACGTCCGAGGACTGGTACGTGTCTGCGCTCCGGTATTTTTGCGATGCATGCTGAATACGTGCTGCAGGTGGAACGGCGAACTCGAGGATGGCCGGAAGGGCCTGTTTCCGGGGTCGTATGTCCGGCTTTTGTGATTGGGAGTGGAATGCGTGTACAGTATTGGTTTGTATGATGGAATGTGCTGAGACTTAGAATCTGCTTTGTCTTCGGTTCTCCTTGGTATTGAGGAGTGCCGCCGTAAGTGTAACGTTTGAGCGAGGCAATCGTAATTCAATTTATTGTTCAAACACTGAAATGTTCAGGCTGGGCCGCTGATTTTATGTGGTGCGGGTCTACCTCACACGCACCCACTCACAACATACAGGAAATCACATCCGTAATCGACTGTCATCTGCGATACATCAACTCGATCCCCACTTTACCCTTCGTTGCTGGTTAGGACGTCACCTGCTGTTCAGCGCGATCATCCAAAGGCCACTCCTCTCGACGTTCCAGGCATTCCCTCCCAACCTTCAGCATCCACTGTGCTGTTCGTAGCAACGCAGGACAAGGGCGTAGCTCCTTGTCGCAAGGCAGCTGTGGAGATGCTATAGTGTCCAGCCTGGCGAATTCGGAGAGTGTATGCGTGCCCGGGTCGAAGGGGGGTTCGTGGCGGAGAGCAAACTGGTCTACCAAGGTGTTGTGGAGCTTGCTCAGAATCGGTCGCCCTGTGAACTCCACGCGACCCATGGGAGCTATATATCTGTGGCATACAAAGCAGGTGTGTTTCGCGGGCCCCCCATGGCTGTAGTCATCATCATCCATGTGACGAGAACGGTCGTATATCTCCGATACCCAGCGGCCGAGCACGTCGCGGGTCAAGTTGCTCGGCGAGAAACGCAGCAACACCCACATGAGGATGTGCAGACAGGATTCGAGGTCGTCTTTTAGCTGATGGTCCTCGCTCAATCGATTAGACAGCGCCACGGACATGAACGCGAAGGGCCCTCAGTTCGCAGTGATAACGGGACATGCGTAGATCAAAAGTGCGCAGACCCGTCGCAGTTCATTCTTGCTTCTGACAATCAGCAAGTCCCTAGGTATAGCGTAATCCCAACCAGTGAGGAGACCACGGCCGTCGGGTCCAATACAAGTAACACCGGGGCGGAGACCACAATGCAAATAACCTGCATCGAAAGCTTTCTGGAGGGCTGAGAATATGGTCAGCCGGATGTGCGGCGCCAACAGGCCATTTCCAACTTACCTTCGATGGCATCCCATATGGCTGTCACGGCCTGATGGCTCGACTCGAACTCCATTAGCTTTCTTCCTACGGTGCCCAACAGCAACCTGTACTGAGTGGCGGCGCGGCGACAGATGGGACCACGGCAGCCACTCGCATGGCGAGTCTTCACAGGCAAGCCTTTCGACATAATCCGTGGTCACGGTCCGCTGCTGCATCACGTCGCCAGCTTGCACGAAGACAGGCAGGAACGAAACGCTCTTTTGCTGCAGCGCGTCGTATACGTATCCTTCCTTCTCATAACCGCTGACGTCCCACCGCCAACAGTCCCTTAGCACTGGCAGAAGGATGCGATCTGCTGTGTGCTCAAAGATAGGGAAAGAATTGCCCGTGAACTTGGTTGCGTGGAAGGCCGGTACGAAGGGTAGGCGGCGAGGTATCGGGGAGCGGTTGTGCCAGCGGCGCGATGATACTCTTCCTGCTGGTCAAAATCACCAAGAAGATCCAGTTCGTCGTCGGGAACGCAGAACTCGTAGATATGTGCACCATCGGGAAGGCCCAGGTGATCACGGGCAATCTGCGTGAGCGAGGGATCTGTGCAGAATCGGAAGGAAGAATCCACGCCGCGTGCGGACGGACACATGTAGTTGTATCTCCAGAAGAATTGGGCCAGCAGATCTGGCTCGAGGACGTAGTCGAATGATTCCGTGACGATGGCTCGGCACGGTCCCAGCGAATCAGCCTTGCTCGGTTCGCACAAATGAGAACAATGAAGCAGAAGACACGGAGCTGAGTCTCCATCTGTGCACTTGCGTGCGCGATAATCTGACCTGAGTCTCTTGTGTATCCTTGGCCGTACATCCGAAATCAGTTTCATCCCCTGATTGAATGCGCCACAGATCATCGAATGCGTCGAGATGAGCGTCGAACTTGAAATCAATGCTGATTTCCATTGCAGAGAAGTCTGTAACTTTCGTCCTAGGGCGGCTAGATCTTCGACAGTAGCTGGCATCTGGTGCTAGGCCAGGCCAGCCCTTGATGAGTGCGCATGCATCATCGGGCGACGGGCACGGCAGAAGTGTTGACGAATTCGAGGTCCGGAGCGACACTTTGCAACAGCTCAACCTGTTGAAGATAGTAAGTTAGAAAAATACAGGCAAATCTGATTTAAGTCAGTACCCACGAAGAGATTATACTTGTCTGCCTCACTGACACTCCGAACAGGGGCCAAATTGCACGTGGGACAAGGTAGAGTCGGGGATGGTGGATATGGAAGGAAGTGGTCAAGGAAAAGTTGCGGTTTCATGGGGCCCACAAAACTTATGCGCATCCGGCGAACCATATGCCGCAGGACGTCATTTGGAACGCGAGAGGTTGATGAGAACGGGACATTGATTGGATTAGCACTGCTGTCTGGGTTCATCTGTATGTCTTGCTACTATGTTGCTCCAGAAATGTGGATGCATACAGAAGGTCTACGGCAAGAAGACCAAGCTAAAAGCTCTATTGTTTTCCCGAGAGTTGCTCCCGGTATGAATTGGCGTTTCGAGTGACGGTTCAAGCTTGGAAGCCGAAGGATGGCGGGAAGCTTGAAGACTTCATGGAAGGCACTCAGCATGAGGCCCTGTAGACAAAAGTTCTCAAAAGACTGCGGCTGATGAATGTCATGATGCCACATGTCCGCGAGGAAGGAGACGTCATTTTCGGCGTGAATTGTAGTCGCAGAACTAACGTAAACTTTGTTGGCACGGACCTGACAATGCCGCAATGGAGCTCCGGGTAGCACGTTCCTAAATGGTTCACAAGAAGGTATGTACACACAGTAATAAGCATGGACAAACCTGAAGTACGCATACTGAGATATGCACATCAAGAAAATAAAGAAACGTTAAACATATTCACAGTGCAAACGTAATGTGGAATCATTCCTGCCCAGTCCCTGAATTCCAGATGCGCTTCATCAATACGGCAACCTCATCGTCGGCCGACTCGATCTTCGCAAGGGATACCACGGACAGCGTGGTAGAGTAATTGCGCAAGTACGGCGAATACTGGAGAGCGGCAAATCAGCGCGAAATGATGCGAAACGTGTAGTAGGACTGACCGCCTGGCAGAAGTGCTTGTACCAACACCACGTATGCCATATCTTCCACTGCTCGTCGTTCCAGGATGCGTGCTCCGCCCACGCCTTTTCTGAGATGACTTCGCGGCAGAGCGCAAAGTCGGGAGAGGACGCGTCGGGGTGAAGCACGCCGACGAAGCCCTCCAGCACCTTCGCCAGCGTCGCCTTTTGCTCGCGCGTGAGCGACGCGAATGCCTTCAGGGCGGTGACGAGTGCGGGCGAATCGACGGCAGGTGCGTCGTCTACGAATTCCAGCAATCGGTCAATTCGACTGGCTCCCGGGAAAGAAACCCACGCACCCTGCTTCGTCTCCGCATCGACTTCCATCGCCGCCGTGTCTGCATCACCCGCCTTCGCACGTGCCCTCGTATCGTCCTCCTCCTTCCGCAGTGCCGCGACCCTCTTTCGTGTCACCACCACGCGCCCATTCGCCTTGTCCAAGGCGCCCTTCAACACATCCCAGTCAAGCCCATTCTCGCGGTGCGCAAACACCCAGCCCACCACATCCGTGGGGTCCACGATCTGATACTGCATGAATTTGTCGAACACAATCGCGACCATCTGGCGGTTGCGCCGCCAGAACGTAGCGATGATGTCCAGGATGTCCGCGCGCGCGTCCGCCCTGCCCGCCGTGAGGCTGCGCAGCAGCGCGATGTAGCGCTCGATAGCATTGAGGAAATGCGAGAACGACCGCGCGCCGATGTGCAGCAGCGACTGCACCGCAATCGAGCGCAGCACGCCATCGACGTTGATCTCGCCCTCTGTGGTCTCCACGAGCGTGTTCTTCAGCGAGTCGAGCAGCGCGACAATATCTTCGGATTTCGCGCGCCCGCGCAGCTGGTTCAGAACGCTCTGCGCGGCGTCGTGGTGCGGGGCGGCTGCGAGCGGTCAGCGGGAGTAGGCAAAGCAGTTAAGGAGGATGTTTACCAGGATCGTCGTAGTCGTATTCTGGGCCGGGTGCCTGGTCGGCCATCGCCCCCGCTGCGGGGTCCTGGAACGGCTCGGGGAGGGTTTTCAAGATGCGGTCGTGATACGATAGACGAATCTCTAAATCCAACGCTCGACGAATGAATACGCGTTTTGGATGTTGCACAGGGAGGGAAAGATCTCCAATCCTGTAGCAAATAATCAGCGCTAGTCAAAGACTATGTTGGGAAACACCGATGGACCATTCTTTCCAAACCCACTGGAAACCAAAGTTGCTCATGTGGATGGCGAACCACTCCGCGAACCGACGGGCGAGTTCAGTGTCGAGGCCCTCACCCAAGTAAGTGTAGAGCTTCCTGATGGACTTCCCCACAGCAGGCCCGACCGTCCCTGGCGTCAACTTGCACAGCTCGGTGATCAGCGCAATATAGTAGATAGACTTCTGCGGCGGATCTGCCAGGAACAGTTGTGCGCCCACAATCGCCTACGGTTTGTGTCAGACAAACCGGCTATGGCTGAATGCTAGACATATGCGCACCTCGAAGACTGTACTCTCAAGTTGCCAGTCTTTTCCGGGAATGGGAACGCGCCCTGGGACGTCCTCAGGGGACTGCGGCGCTGGCCTGAATGTCCCGGGTATCGTCCACTTGGGATACTCAATGAGCAGTCTTGCGCATTCCTTTCTGTTGATCTCAAAAATCTCGATGATGTCGAGGAGGTCGGAGCGAATAGCGTATCCAGCAGGCGTCGCAGGGTCCGGGGTGACCTAAAAGCCGGATGTGCTGTCAGTATCATAGCGCTGCCAGTTGTAATGTTCTCACATCGTTGTCGAACAAGCGAAGATGGTACTCTGGCCACTCTTCCTTCTTCACGAGCGCATCCTCGCCTGAATCCGTCGCAAGGCCGTCCAACTCGATCACCTCTGGCGGAACAAGAACGGAAGGCAGGTCGAATGGTGTTGCCAGAGCCGGATTGTCCAGATACGGTTGAGGATAGATAGATGCAGTATCTGAGAAATCTGCAGCATCAAGAGTCTTTAAAACCGACACAGCAGATTCCAAGAACTGGGAGTATATAGAGTAGAGTGAGCGAAATCAAAGACAGCAAGAACGCTTGAATTACCTCATTGGCATGCTCAGCCGTGACTTCTTTTGAGTGTAGCCTGATGAGAGGCTGAACAAGCCACTTAGCGCTGGAAATGGATTCGTTGTACGTCTGAAGACCTGTGATCATCTCAATCACGGAGGCGGCAGAGTACTCCTTCAGGGCTTCACCCGCCTGTTCACTGTCAGTCCATAACATAGACGCAGTCAAAAAGAAGCGCACCCTCATAAGACCCTCAGCAGCACAGAGAGCAGCCCTCTTAGCGCGTCCATGTGAGACACCGAATTCGTCGAGCACAGCTGTAAATGACTGCAGCAGCGAGAGCATAGAGGAAGCTGTGATCACTTTTGCTACGGTGAGATGCGCGAAAAAGTGTATCTGTGTAGGATAAATCAGCATAGAGCGTTCAAATGCCAAAAACCATCACTCACGCAGAGCCTGGCCTCTCGCCACGCCAGCTTGTCGAGGTAGCTTTGGAAGCCTTTCCAGAAGTCGTCTAGTACCTGTCTACCTAGAGATGGCTGCTCTGCATCACCGGACCCATTCGCTTCATCCAACGATGGTGGTGGGTCGTAAAGAATTCGAAGGAGAGCAGCATAGTATGGAATTTTGTATGGTTGCTCAGTGACGCTGCTCTGGCCGTTAACAAGACATCCTTGAAAGTGTGGCCTGGACTGGCTTACCCTATTCGCAATCCTTCGGACACCGTCGAGACGTTGGGAGGTTGATGTTCGTGAATCTGAGCAACAAGTCTGGGTAGTTCCTGGACAGCATCCTACACATCCATTCTTCGTCAATAACAAGCTTTGCCCGACCATCAAAAGGTACTCACCACCTCTCCCAGCTTGATAATAGCGATTCTCAGCTTCTGCTCGGGCGTTTCATAAGATTCCCGCCGCCGGTCATGGTAATCATAGTCCTCTGGATGATGTGTGTGCTGTCGGCTTCTGGGCGGAGAAACTGACTGCGCGGCGCTCTTACCTCGATGATGCCGTCTGCGGTTCCCGTGGTGTGGTCTCTCGTGACTCATGTTCAAGGACGTGGAATTCTGTGCAACGCGTCGTCAGCAGCGACGAGCAGGTCCAAGACGCTCGAAAGACGCAAACTACCCAAAATCACGTGATCACGCTCCGGCCGATTCGATTCAGCGCGCCAGTCTGGGCGGGCCTCGACCAGTCCGACTGCTTGAAAGGGACGGGAGAATCGAACGCCATCGCCCTTGCCGTCCTCCCCCGCGCTCGACAGACGCGACGACGACGACACCGTCGAGCACAGCTGGTGGTGAGTATTGACATTGCATATGCCGATCATCCATGCTGATTTTTTGCTTCTAGTTGCTCTTGCTCATTTATAGCAGCGTGTCCAGTTGCAGACTGCATCCCTGAAGCCTCAGGTGCACGTCTGGTGAGATAACTTCTTTGGATTTTCAGGCTCTGGCTAACAAAACACCAGGCATGCGATACACATGCTATGCAATTGGGCATCGACGGCGAATAATTCGTTTCGGAAACTAGCACACAAACATGCGATACCATCCATTGGGCAACGGGTGTCACTCATAGCATCTCCTTTTTGCGAACCCGCACATGCATTGCGATCATCCTTGACTTCCCAACCTCTTTCATTCGCCCACACGTTCCACAATTCCCCATCATCACATCACCGAACTGCTACCCAATTTGCGTCGCCCTCATATTCACCGCCGCCCTTCCCTATTCATGCCAAAATCTCATCTGACCCATCTTCCGACCTGAAAGCATTTTCTCGAGAACATTCGCCAGCAGAAGTATCGCGAGCGGTCGCCTCTGCCATTCGACTTGCTCTGCAGAACAACACGAAGCGCAACGGGCAATGGGACGCATTTCACTTGTATCACTCTGTCCGGTGGTCCTGGCAGCAGTACGCGCCGGCCCATCAACGTGGAGACGAATCGCAGTGGGCATACCCTTCAAATAGATTCCAGCCGATAGACCTTGGGCAGGCCGTGTCGCCAAAATTGGCACGCCATGCCTTGATCCACGGCTTGCTACGCGCTCGACACATTGACGAAGCCGGAAGGCTGACCCGCAATGTGATGAAAGAAGGTGTCGAATTAAACTGCCGGACATTCGAGACTGTTGTTTCCTCACTGACCGGGATGGCCAAAACTCCTATGCAAACAACGCAACCCCTTACTGTACTGGCTTCGAGGAAGGTCCTTCGGCTACAGGACGTTCTACCCGCAGAGCCTCTTCTACACCTTCCGATTCTTCTGCTGCGTAGCGCCCACAAGCATCGTTACCAGCGCACGCAGTTCATTTACGAGACGCTTATCAAGGCATGTCTCATTCACGGCGAGATCCTTGTAGCCTCTCTACTTCTTGCGCTCCTCATCAAGGACTACGAGCTGCGGAAGTACTGCAAGGGAATCAAGGAACAAGCAGAAGCTGCTGCAATGAAGGGCGCTACGGCTCAACCAGTTCGGATGCCCGTCTCTATCCCAAAACGCGGCATTGCCTACCTGCCAGACAAACCACCCCATCTGACCTTGCATGAAGTCGCAAAGTGCCTCTCTCAAGGCATCTCCGAAGGTCCCGATAGTCCGTCGTTTCCTCAGTACTCACAAGGCCTCGCCAACCTGGTATCGTTATTGGATATGCCATGGCCGACTGCTATCAGCACCAGTAGTCTCATCAAGCTTATGGCTCTATACCCGCAGAACAACACAATGGTTTGGATAAGGCGTCATGGAAATTGTATTGAACGGGGCAACGCATTCGATTATTTCCACGAAATGCTCTTCACGATGATCAAAGGCCTTATCTCGTCCACGAATGTGCCATATTCCGGTCCGCCACTGAATGCTGCGGCCTACAATACCCTCCTGAACTATTGTTTGCGGCACCGGTGCGATGTCGCTCTTGCAGACGGCGTCATCAAGCATATGACTACTCTACGACAGCCTCCTCTCAAGCCCGATGTCACCACCTATAATATCCTTCTGCGCTCAGCGACCTTACTCAGACGGAACGATATCGCAGAGGACACCCTTAGCATTGTTCGGGAAAGTGATTCTACCTCTACGATAGCCCAATGCATCCAGCCAGTCACGTCGCCCACCCGACAAGACGAAACTGTTGTTCCGCGACCCAATCAGGAGATTGCAAGGCTGTTTTCTAGGATCTACAAGGGCGACCTGGGAGTCCCAGCGAGTAGCATAGAGCTAGAAGCGGACCGGTACACGTTGTGCAGCTACATCGCCTATCTCACGGCGACCGGGAACGTCGAAGACGTCGCCGACGTCCTCGTGCAGCTCGTCCCCGAGCTCATAGGACTCGCCGTCCCCGACACGCCATCTCTCTCGGCGGACGGCGAAACAGACATACCAGCCTCAGCCCGCCTGCGCGCGCTCACCAAAGCCGCCCAGCGCACCGTCGTCCTCGGGCCCTACTTCTTCGCCTCCGTGCTCAACGCGCTTTCCAAGGCAGGCCGCACGGGCCTCTGCGAGCGCGTCTGGCGCTTTGCCAAGCTCAGCGAGGAGGCGTCGTGGACCACGCCCGATCCGTGGATGCTCACCATGCACTCGTACACGGCGGTTATGCAGTGCTACGCAAAGGAGGCACGCAAGGGTCTAATGCTACGGCGGATCGCGGCCGATGGCAGCGTCGAGCTCACGTCGGACGCCCCGAACAAGGAGTTCGCCGTGGGCTGGGCGGAGCAGGAGATGAAGGGCTATGCAGAGCTTGGGCAGCCGGAGCAGCGGCGTGCGGTGATCGCCCCCCTCATGGGCGAGCGAGTCTACCGTACGATGCAGAACGCGTACCAGGTCTTCTGGCAGCTGCGCGCGGCGCGCGAGGACGGCGTACCCGGCCTCACGCCGCCCGAGCCCGATGCGCGATTCTACAATGCGCTGCTGGATTTGCTGGGGCATGCATACCTTACGCACGCAAGGAGGCAGAGCGCGTCGCGTTCGCGCTGGCGGCGGAGGGTGCGCCAGGCCAACCAGCGGTGGCGCGAGGAAGGTGCTTTCCCGCCGTATTGGAGGCCCGCGATCGAGGCAGTGGTGCACGACATGCAGACGCGGGGATTCCATGTGCCTATCTGGTACAACATGATGCTGGTAGGCAGGACGGACGGCGCACCACCTTCGATGGCTCTGGATGAGCCCATGAACATGCCGAGGAGGGGTAGTCAGGTCAGGCCGGTTGCGTTCCCGAAGAGAGCTCCGCGATGGTTTAAACCACATGCACTGCACATCGAGAAAACGAAGGGTCTACCGATTCGAAGACAGGGTTGGGCGAGCAATTTCATTGAACATTAGGATATATCATTACAGTAGTTCTAGATCCACCGCACGGTCAATGCTAAATAGTTGAAAATGCAACCACTACCGAGAGGCTGAAGATGGCTCTGTCTCAGCGAGTGCTTGCTGCAGTTTTTGCGATAATGGTCTGTCCTTGTCCTGGAGACGCAGGGCCCATATGTTCTTCTTAATCTCCCGGGGCATCCACTCCCGTGCAACGTCCGCCAGTGATTCGACCGCCTCGTTCACAAGAGTGTCCATCTCCGGTGGAGACAATGCCGGTCGCTGATTGGGCTTCGGCGCGAATACGAGGAGCACTCTGTAGCCCTTGCCAATATACTCCTTCGCTCTGCGTAGCTTGTGCTCCAAATCACGGGGCGCAACGCCCCAGGTGAACTGAATCTCCTTCTCCTCCTGCTTCTTGACAGACTGCCGGTGCCGCTCGCGGGATTCACGCGCCTTTTGCGTAGCCTCCTTGGTATTGATGATCTTGACCAGCGGATATTTCCCGATCTTCTCCGACGGCACGGCGACGAGCTGGATGAAATGCGTGCTGCTCGCGGCCTGGAGTTCTTCTATCTCTGTCTCTGACGGGAGATGATCCAGCTCCTCGCCTTTCTTCAGCGCCCGCAAGCCATCTTCCCGTAACCTCTTCAGCGCCGCCAGCTGATGCCTCAGGTTCCAGTTCTCTTCCTTGATAGACTCGAGAAGCGGTGCGAACGGCTGTGGATTGCTGATGGTATTCGTGGCCGTGTCCACCACGCGCACGACTTTATACTTGATATTTTCGTTTTTGACGATCTTTTCCTGGCTTGCGGCTAGGAAACCCGCGATGCGGGTGCTGGGTAGATATGGGGGCATGCCAAGCGTGGTATGGGCCTTGGAGGAGCAGACCTGGCGCGTAAGACCGATAATAAGCTCGAACGAGACAACACGTATGCCATGCAAGGCGCCTAGCAGCTATAATCAATTCTAGTCACTCTGATATGCCTCAGCAAGCACTCACCTCTGTTTTCTACAATATTCAGCGCTGGTGGTCGCGAAACTGTTGGAAATGCAGTCGAAATGACGGTGTTGCCTAACAACGCCAAATAGAGCTGACATCTTTTTCTTTACGCAATGACTTTCTTAGTCTCGCACTTCAACAGGAAAAGGTTCGTAGTTAAGTTTTCCGAAGACAGGAGTAAGTAAGTAACGGTCGACGGTTTTATCGCGGACATTACCTGACATTTGAAGTTTGCTCGGACTTCGCACACAGGTGTCATGAGAAATGGATCTCCTCGGCACACCTTCTGCCCAATCTGGGGAAGCTGAATCGCCAGAGCATCATGCCTGGATGCTCAAAGCAATAGAGATGGTGAATATGGTTGTCTTCATTTTTTTCAATGTGCCATTGATCTTTTTTTGACAGGCAGAAGAGGCACTGGCAGCGAGCGAAGTTCCTGTCGGATGCATCTTCGTGCGGGACAACCAAATCATAGCCAAAGCTCGAAATCGAACGAATGAGCTGCGTAACGTAAAAACAACATTAAATTCCATCTTTCTTCCTGTTGAACCTCTTGCATACTTCAGGCCACACGACATGCCGAGCTCGAAGCCATCGACGCGATCCTCGCAGACCCGGTACTAACACCGAGCCCAACGCAATACCCCCTCTCGACGACCACCCTCTACGTGACCGTCGAACCCTGCATCATGTGTGCCTCAGCACTGCGCCAGATGGGCATCAAGGAGGTCTTCTACGGCTGCAGGAACGAACGCTTCGGCGGCTGCGGCAGCGTCCTCGGCGTGAACAGCGCGTGCGTTCTCCTGCACGAATACACGGAGCCTACGTGCTGAGAAAGAGACTTTCGCAGCGTTCCGCATCCGAAGCATCCTGCGTACAAAGCGACCGCGGGCTACTGCCGCGAAGAAGCCATCATGGTCCTCCGCCGGTTTTACATCACGGAGAACACGAACGGTGAACTACCAAAACTACTGCGGCCGGGAAGGCTAATCCTGAGATCCGACACAGCTCCCGTACCGAAGTCGAAAGCGAGCCGCGTGCTGAAGACGGACATTCCGGCGTCGATATAGAACAATTGCGCCGCAAGTGGGCCTAGGTTTGTCCTTGGTTTAATGAAGTCGAACCTCCCGACACCCCCAATATTCGACCGTATCAGTACCCTTCATTCCAGGAAGGACATATGGCTTCCTGGCATGAGCCGCACTCAATTTTTACGCGCTGAATTCGAGGCTAGACCGTTCTCTTAGCATCGATAAGGCCGAGCCGAAAAGTGCTCTGAAGGCAGCACCAATTTTGCGAAATCACAGATTAAGCTCTCATTATACTGCGGTCTATATGAAGGTCCGTTATCCGCTTGCCATCTCCGACTCGCAAAGCCTAAGCTTTGGAACTCCACTGAAGTCCCAGAGACTGCGCCACGAAGCCCCACTTGTCCGCCGCTTCCTTGATCCTATACACCGCGTCACAAGGTAAGCACCGATCAGTGGACTAGAGACAAGTAAGAAGGCACGTACCGCTGCTCGGTCGACTTGCCCGCACCGTGCCCCGCCTTCTTCTCGATCCTAATCAGTAGCGGGTTCGGGTTCTTCGGCAGGTTGTGCTGCAGCGTGGCAGCGAACTTGAACGAGTGTAGCGGCACGACGCGGTCGTCGTCTACCCACGATCACATTAGAAATCAACAACGATATTGATAGGTTTCATGGAGACGTACGGTCGGCAGTGAGCAATATCGTCGGCGGAAGCAACTTATTACTCGGTACGTTATGCACCGGCGAGATGGGGTATATGAAGTCGAAATCATGCGGATCGTCGGGGTTGCCATAGTCCGAGGTCCACGCGATGCCAATCGTGAACTTGTTGAACTAACAAAACGAAGTTCGAATGGGTCATTGCGAGATAGAGGGAGGACGAACCTTCAGAAGGTCGTGAACGCCCACTTCGGCAACAGCAGCTCCGAAGGTGCCTTCGGGCGCGCGCAGGACGGAGGCTGATACCAGGAGACCTGCGGAGCCATGAAAAATGAACAAGGTAGTTCAGCGGGAGAGTATAAAGATCGTGACTAACCCCCGTTCGACCCTCCATTAATAGCTATCTTTCCCTTGCCTGCATACTTGTTCTTGACCAGCCAGTCTCTGTGATTTCCCTTGAGCTCACCATTCTGCAAAAAGATCGACGCCTAACTCACGTTGCAGCGGTGAAATCATCGAAACAGTTCACCTAGTGTCAACCAACGCCCTGGTCAGCAGGTGAACTGCTGAACACATCCTGCAACCCACCTTGCGCTCCCTTGTGCCAGCCTGATGCCACTCATCGCCAAACTCACCGCCACCGCGGATATTCGGCATCGCGAAGATCGCACCGTACGCGCGCAGGAACGTCAAGAACGTCGGGCTGAAGAACGGATCCAGCGAGATCTTGAACCCTCCATATCCTGCACCGTCATCCTAGTCAACCACACCCAGGGCCAACATCGAATCAAGACGCACCGTATTGGATCGCGGGCGCCGTCCCATCCAACGGCGTGCTCTCATGCCTCACAACGAACATCGGAATCTTCGTGCCGTCCTTGCTCTCGTACCACACCTGCTCCGCGACGAAACCGGGCTGCCCCGCGAGGCCTCTTACAACCGTGTCGCGCCACACAGCCATCGTGCCCTCCGCGCCCTCCGTAAATTCATACTTAGACACCGTGCCCGGCGACGTGAACCCGTCAACCTGCACGAAGATCCAGTCCTGGTCGCGCCGGCCGCCGAAGGAGACAGAGCCGACGTGCTCGGGGACGAGGCGCTTCAGCTGTGTGCCTGTCTCGAGCGAGTAGACGTATAGCTCGTCTTGGACCTGCGCGCCGCCGTGAGCAGGCTACACAGTGGGGTGAGAGGGATAATGGTGCGACATACGTTTCGCTTGTAGCTCAGCATCAGGCGGTTCTGCGCGACGATGGAGGCACCCTCGAGGAGCGAGTCGGGCTTCTCGGCGACGAGCACCTTCTCGACGTCCGTGATCTTCCCGGTGCCGCTCTTGATGAATTCGTCCAGGTCGACGGTGATGAGCTTTGCACGTGGCGCGTCGGCGTTTGTGAAGATGTAAAGCTTAGAGTCGTCGTTTTCGACGCTGGGGGTCGAGTACCTCGGTTACTCGCCGAACAAAAGCATCTGCCGATGACCACGTACACACTGTAGTTCCATTCGTATTCGTCAACAAGTTTGATCCATTTGATGTTGGGCCCAATGGTGTTTTCATGCAAATCCGCGATCCAGAGCAGGTTTTTCTGTACAAAGCCAGTTAATGACTATTCCTCACTCTGAAAGGATGATTACCGTACCCGCGAGGTATCCTTGTGGATGTAGAGCATGAGCCATCGTCCGTCTTCCGAGCAGTCAGCGGCAAACATCCATAATGGCTGATCGGGAGTATTGATCACCAGGATATCCTCGGCTGCAGATCCAGCAATACATCAGTTATCCATGGCCCCAGGTACAGTTGCTCAAGCTCACACTGGTCCGTATTAAGCCGATGATAGTATAACATCGCATTCTTATCCGAGTCCGTCTCCGTTCCAGCCTTATCCGAGTCCGCAGCTCCATGAGACTCGCGTTCGGGGAATCTCTGTAGACCAATGGCCATTCGTTAGAATCTAGAGAGCCTCCGCTTGGTGTAGAGCACTTGCCTGGTAGAAGAATCCCTTGTGATCCTGGCTCCACGCAATGCTTGAGAACTTCACGAAGCGGATTTCCTCTGGCAGACGGACGTCGTTGTCAAGGCTCGTGAACGGCTGGTCGGTGGAGCGGACGTAGACGGTAACGGAATCGCTTCCCTGCCATCACATATATTGGAGCATGTCCTATTCTCAAGTCTAAGACAGGAACTAACCGAACGAGACACGGCGTAGGCGTAGTGCTTCCCGTCCTTGGAAAACGCAGAAGTCTGGATCGACACCGTGCCGTCCTTAGAGAGTGCATTTGGCTGTATGACGCGCGGCTTGTTAGCACATATCCATTGAATCGAAAATTTCCAACATGACGTACGTCGAAGAAGATTTCTCCGCCTGGATTCGGAGCTTGCACTGTCGCTCCACGTTCAAATTGAGGAAGTGTAGAATCTTTCGAGCGATACAGAACTGGGAGCAACGTTCAGACTATAGATCCATTCATTACACCGCACAGGATGGATTAGCTCACCTGATTGTGGTTGCAGACCACTGTTGTAGTACCAATACCACCGGCCGTCCTTCTTCAGACTCGGCGCGCTGAACTAGGGCCACAGACACGTTTTCAATGATCGATTCAGACCAACGGAAAGAAAGAGCACTACCTTCTCGTAGTCACTGCTCTTCCTGATCTCGTCCTCGAGCCTCTGGCGATCGGGGTTCGCGTCCAGATATTTCCGGGTATACGCTTCCTGCGCCGTGACCCAGTCTTCTGTCTCAGGCGTATTGTGCTCTAGCCACTCATACGGGTCATGCACGTTGACGGATCCATTCTTCTCGCTCTTGTACACGTCGAGGTGGTCGGATCGACGCGCAGTGGGGTATTGGTTGGCGACCCAGGGAGTAGCAGACATGTTTCTGGGCGTTGTCGATAGCAGACGGTGGGGCAGGAGAAACTTGCGTAGCA
The DNA here is from genome assembly GCA_004681135.1 of Hericium alpestre. Taxonomy (NCBI): domain Eukaryota; kingdom Fungi; phylum Basidiomycota; class Agaricomycetes; order Russulales; family Hericiaceae; genus Hericium; species Hericium alpestre. The sequence goes on along the minus strand of SFCI01000067.1, from coordinate 11,839 downwards.
AGGGTTGCGCGACGCGTAATTTAAGCAAGGCAAGAGCTGTGCGCGCCCTACAGATGATCATGGGCGTGGGGCGTGAGCTCCGTGACGGCCTGGACTACAATTAAACCCCGGAAGTCTGCAAGTCCGCAATCAGTTGCATCGTTCCCGATGAGGTGTTCGGACGTCGCACATAATGAAAATTTGGGGTCGCGTGTGCAGCGCAAGCGCGGGGCTCCTTGGGATCCTGTGCTGAAAATCCAATCGCAGTCAGAGGGTATGGAAGTCCTCTGCACGAGGTACTAAACGCTGGCAATGAAAGGTCCTGAATGAACGCGCGGATTGCGTTATATCGGGCGATCTTGAGTACATTCTTCAACATAGCTTATCTTCGAAACGCCATGAGAAAACACTCACAGTCTCAATGCACAGATCCGAGGAGCTGTGTTTGTTACAGCGCTTGAATACTCTGCGACGTTGATTGCAAGCTCTGAAAACAAGGCGCCAATGGCCGCGCGTAATCGGAATTTTGTAAGCTCACGTGCGGTGGATTGCACGAATCCCGTCACCGGAGTCTCCAAATTGTCCGACTTGAGTTGGACACACTTGTGCAGGTCTCCGCTAAGGACTTGAATGGCCCATTCAGCAGGCCAGCCAAGTTTCTTCCCCTCGCACGCAGTCGTGAGTGTACTTATTCACCCGCGTCCTTCAAATTGACAGTGAGTTACAGGACCATGCCGTCGCGGGTCTTGGAGCGGGTGTCGTAGCCGTGCTCTGCATGCACCCGCTCGACCTGCTCAAGGTCAAATTCCAAGTCGCCACGGAATCACCAAAAGGTGGCGTCGGACGCGCCATATGGAACGCTCTGCGGGACATCAAACAACAGGAGGGCTTGCGCGGATTGTATCGCGGACTAGGGCCGAACATCGCGGGCAACGCGAGCAGCTGGGGGCTGTATTTCCTCTTGTGCGTAGCGGAGCGTGCTGCGGGTTAGAAAGGACACACCGCTGACCTTTCCGTGACAGCTACAACCAGCTAAAGCGGCGCGCATCCTTAGATGATCCTGACAAACCACTATCGGCAGGCCAATATCTTCTCTGCTCAGCAGAAGCAAGTCCGCGCCCTTCTTTACACTTCGTGGAGTGGGTTCCTGACCTCATTGGATTATCCTCCAGGTGCTGTCACTGCCATCCTGACCAATCCAATATGGGTCGTCAAAGTACGCATGTTCACATCGAAGGCAGACTCGCCGACAGCGTACCGCGGCCTATGGCGTCAGTGCCCTGCGTTAATCATAAATCCACCCGCGTATTGAAGAACTGCTCGCTACAGATGGTCTCACGTCAATACACAAACATGAAGGCATCAAGGGCCTATACCGCGGTACCACGCTTGCTCTCTTCGGCGTCAGCAATGGCGCTTTGCAGTTCATGGCGTATGAAGAAATGAAGCGCTGGGGATTTGAACGTAAAAAGCGACAATTTCGCAAAGCCGGCAGGGAGTACACAACGGACGACGATAAACTGGTACGCCGTCTCCCTCCTCATATGACGTGCACGATTCAGATGAACCCGCTCTAGTCCAACACCTGGTATACAGTCATGTCCGGCGCCTCGAAGCTAGCAGCGCTGACCGCGACATACCCATACCAAGTCGTGCGATCACGCCTCCAGGCAAGCAACACATCCGCCTCTGCACCTGACTGATGCCTAACGCCTCTGCAGAACACATCCGAGCTCGCGACGCAGTCCGAAAACCGCTCGATCACCTCCATCATGCGCTACACTTGGGCCCGCGAGGGCGTGCACGGGTTCTACCGCGGGCTCGGCACGAACCTCGTGCGCGTGCTCCCGGGGACGTGCGTCACCTTCGTCGTGTACGAGAATCTTGCGTGGCTGCTGAAGCGCGCCGCCGCCCGCCGCGAAGCTGGTAACAGCATATGGACAGGCTCATGAGTGGGCGTCATCGAGTTTCTGCACGCTTGGTTACCTGGAATCATCTGGACATTTGGAGCGGTGACGTACCGCCCCAGTCCTCATCGCGGACCTCTCACGACCCTTAGACATAGCAGCATCGATCGCCACACATCGCATTGACCGACAAGTACTTATCTTACCTACCTACTTACATAGACACCGCATATCCGTGCACGCAGTATATCTTCAGTAATCCATTCCTCGCCCATCTCACGCACTTTGGCACTTTCGGACCAATTCGCCCCTCTCAGGCGTGCAGGGACAGTATTTCTGCATCCCATCTGTCTCCGCCAGCCCATGTCCAACGCCTTCTGGATCGATCGTCGAGATATGCTCTCGCGACTCCGGCCCCGCAGCCGCAGGCGACTCCCACCTTTCATCCCTTTCCGTGCCCCTTCCCGTGGCTTCTTGACATCCCCGTCCCACCCCTCGCATGCATTAAAAGCGGACGCCGCGCAGGCACAAGACTATTTCCTCCCTTCCCTTCCTTTCGTTCCTCCGTTCCATACCGCCCACGGGTCTTGGTACTTCCCCGTGCCGCGTGAGATGCCGCCAGATCCTGGAGATATCCATACACGCCCACAACAGCTGAGAGAACACAGGTAAAGGAAGCAGCCGCACTACGCCCGCGCGCGCATTCATGCAGCGGAGCGGCCTCTCCACGCTCAGGGTCGTGGCGTCGAAGCAGCAGGCGGCCTGGCCTCCACCAATAAGGTGAAGTCTAAATGGCGGGCCCTCGAGCCGCTGGTAGTGCGGACCGCGGTACGTACCGTACCAAGACGTCGATTCGAATGTGCTTAGCAGACTAGACGGTGCACCCATGCATTGAATTTCAAATAGTGTATGTGGTGTTTCTGCGTGAGAGCAACGAATGCACGTCCTTCTCGTCCGGCTCATTCAACGCGGTAGATACTTGTCTTACAGCTTAAGTGTACTGACACCCCGTCAATGCAGGAACACGTCAATGCAGGCCCACAGGCAGCTGGAAGGGTGTCCGCAAGCACGTCACGCACCAGACCAAATTGCGATAGTTTAGCCATTCCCAGATATGCACAGACCAATAGAATATATCCCTAGCTGCAATAGCGCATGCCCGCACCTCACAACCGCACATTCCGCGGCATCTTCTTCAGCGCCTGCCGCACGCCCAAGTCGCCCAACACGTCCTCCGCGCCGCCCAGAATCGCGTCGTACGGCGACGTGCGGTGGTACTGCGCGCCATCGTCAGCACCAGAACATAACGACAGAAACGCAGGACGTGAGAGAGATGCTACGCACGTTCTCGATGACCTTGCCCATGCCTGTCTTTGTGATTCCGCGCCCGCCGAAGATCTGCGTCGCGTCCTCGGCCGTCTCGCGCCCCGTGCGCGTGACGAACCTGTACATCACATCGTCATTGCATCCTGTACAATACATATGAACGCAGGGGACGTACTGCTTAAGCAGCGCGATTGGACCCGCGAGATTGTCCGACTGCTCTTTGTACGACATCTATCGCAGCTGAGTTCCTGCGAGCGGGACAGTGCAGAGGAAGGGACGCACATTGTTCATCTGGTGCGTGATGTTCTCAAGCCAATTCTGCGCCGCCTCAACGCGCGCGATCATCGCCGCAAGCTTTGCGCGCACGACGGCCTGCGCAGCGAGCGTCTTGCCAAAGATCTGCCTCTGGTTGGTCCACCTGCACCAAACCCGTCAGCACACCCAGCCATCAGCTGCGCATAGAAAGACGCAACGCACAGCAGGGACTCCTCTACGACGAGCCGCTGCGTGCGCAGGCTCGTGCACGCGATCATCCACCGCTCGTGGTTGAAGTTGCTCAGGATAACGCGCATGCCGTCGCCCTCTTTCCCGAGCGTGTTCGCGAGCGCGCGCGCGCGCGGTCGAACGTGACGTACGCGGTGCCCGCCGTCGCGGAGTACGCGGTCTTGATCGGCTTCGTCGAGACCGCGTCGCTGCGGGGGACGAGCACCGCGACGTAACCGGTTTCTGCCCTGCACGCGACGACGAAGTAGTCTGCGAAGTGCCCGTTCGTGATCCACCTGCACGCGCGTCAGTACACGGTTGTGACGACATGGAAGACGGAAAATGGGAGACAGACTTTTTCGTGCCGGTGACGACCCATTCGTCGCCCTCCTTCCGCGCCTCGGTCTGCAGCCCACTGACATCGCTCCCAGCAAACGCCTCCGAGATCGCGAGCGCGATGAACTTCTTGCCCGCGAAGAGGTCCGGGAGAACCTGCTGCTGCACCGCNGGCGTGCCGAAGTTGAGCACGGGCGGCACGCCGATAACCGCGCCCGCAAGCAGCCCGTCCATGTACCCGCGCGCACCCAAGCGCGCGAGCTCGAAGTGGATGATGAGCTGGAAGAGAGGATGGTCAGATGTAATGACGATGGAGGGAACGTGATGGCGTACTTCGTGGAAGTAGTCGAATTCTTCGGGCTGGACGACACCGCCCATAAGCGTGCGCCCCTTCAAATGTGCGCCTGGCCCCAACCGCATAGCGATGATATTCATCTCCCTGCGCCAGACTCTATCAGCACCATTTTCACGGCCAACCCGCACCAAGGCCACACTCACCCAAGCTTATCTACCACGCCCTGGTCGATCCGCTTGCCCGTCTCCTCGCACTCAACTGAGTCCGGATACACAACGTCCATCACAAACTGCCGCATCGCGCGCTGGAAGCGGCGGTGCCCCTCCGTGTAATACGGGCTCGCGAAGCTCGGCACGAGCCACGACGGCTCCGCGTACGGCACGGCGGAGAGCGCGTCGCCGACGAGCGCGCGCACGGCGGGCTGCTCGCCCGCGATGGTGCCGATCTGCAGGCGCGCGTACTGCGGGCGCCGGAGCACCTCCTCGCGGTGCAGGCCGAAGAAGACCTGCGTTGCATCTTTGCCGGCTGGGGGCGGGTTGGTGTGGGGCGCGACGAGGGGCGAGGATGGACGTACCGACTGAGTCGACGTAGAGGACATTCGGGCCTCCGGGGTGCATCTTCGCGAATCTCGAGAGATCGTAGACTTTGGAGTCTACTACGATCCACTGCGAGCGGTGTCAGCAGGCATAATGGACGCATTATTCTAGTGCATGTAGCATACCAAGTCGTCCTCCTTATTGTGCTTTCATAGCGCCGGCCGCATACAACAAATTAGTGCAGGCTAGAGCACTGTAAAACCATGAAGGCTCACCAGAGCAACATCCTCCCTCGTAAACTCCTTCAGTTGCTTCGACATGTCCGTGATATACTTCTTCAAGAAGAGAGGTCAATACAAGTTGAAATTATCCGTTCGGAACGTGTTTGTGCAGGAGCCCACTCGCGCAGGTTGATAAATGATTGACAGCTGGTTCTTGCAGCTCCTTACTTTACCCCGCGCGCCCAAGAGCGCGGCACATCTTGCAGTCCCTGGTCGATCGGGAGCGGGGAAGCAACATTCACATGCAATGCAAAAGGCGCTCGGTGATTGGAATAGGACATCCCCGAGCCCGTCGTCCACTCACCGGCCTGCCATTTCGCGTATCCAGCGCCGGGTCGGGAGCTGGTGACCTCCCGTTCGACATGCAATTATGGCAGGACAAATCAGCGTAATTAGGTGTACAGAACCGACAACAGCGCATCTACTACGTGCAGATACCAGACCAAAAGACTACATACAAACATCCTAGGATCGAGCATTAAATGAAGGAATAAGAGGGAATGCAAAGAAGGGCGGATTCCATATATCATGGTATATCGTGTAATGCCAGCGCCCTTCATCTTGACCAATAAACAAGAGATCTACAATCTGAACAAGAAACCAAGCTGCGGACGCGTCTATCAGTTCCTGCGAGAGCTGAAGTAATCGTAGCACTTACATCTTCGGGAGTCAATCTACCCATAGCCGAATCATCTGTGGACAGCGTCGCGTCTACCATAGCGGACTTCTTCTCCTGCAGCTGAACAATGCGGCTCTCGATGCTGTCTTCAATAACGAGCTTGATCGCCTGCACAGGCCGGTGCTGCCCAAGCCGATGTATACGATCCATCGCCTCTGTAAAAGTAAATCAGAACATGCATCAGAAATTTATCGTTCTAACTCACGATACTCGACCGCCGGATTCCACCAGCTGTCCATCAGATACACGCGCGACGCCTCCGTCAAGTTCAGCGCAACCCCGCCCGCCTTCAAGCTAACAAGGAACACCGTAACATGCACGTTCTTCATAAAATGCTGGATTGTCGCATCGCGTGCCTGCGGGCTCATCGTACCCTCGAGTCGACACACCACGAATCCCGCGCGCTGCAGTCGGAACGCGATCAGGTCGAGGAAGCTCACGAACTGGCTGAACACGATGCTCTTTGTCGTCGCGTCGCGCCGCCGCAGGCTGTCCAGCTCCTCGACGAGTGCCTCGATTTTCGAGCTCGAGCGCCACGCGTCGATGTTGAGCCGCCCGAGGACCCTACATCCCACATCCCGGTACGCGCCCCGAGTCCGATCCTCACGCGCGCGGCCCGCCACAGCATGTACCTGCCCTACGCACCCTCGATATTTCGATAATCCGACACAATTGCATTTTGGCTATTTCGGCATATGCAGATGATCGGTCGGCATGCGGTCCAATGGCATGGCAGCGTGGCGTCCGCGAGGGGATTGGCTAATACAGCAGCCAGTGAGATGCAGCGGGCGCGTCCTTAACTGCACAACGAGCCTGGTGTGCTCCAGTAAAATAAACACGGATGTAATGCTGCAAGATGGATGCAAAAAAAAAGAAAAAGGGTAGCGGCACGACGCGCGGAGATTGGCTGATACAGCGGCCAGTCAGGACACGCCTTCCACGCGGCCCAACTTCACCGCGGGTCTCGAATTTGTCTTGCATTCTCATTACACAAGGCAGTTCACGCAGGGAATGGAGGCGACAAAAAGAACGTATGCATTGCTTGGAGGTATAAACTGTATTGTATCATATCATATGTACGTATCCATGGAATCGACAACTAATGCACAAGTAGGTACAGCTGCGTCGAAATGCAGTCCACTAATCACACAACCCAACGAAGGAGAGAAAAGAGAACCGAAAGTCCCTAATGGATGCAGAATGCATACGAGATAGCAAAGCAAAGCGACGACAGTGCGATGGGGGAGAGGCGTGCCCTAATGACAACGCCGCGACTACTCGCGGCGCGCCTCCGGTAGGTGGGTGGGTGGAGAAGGGAATGGAGAAGGATAGGCATGGGAGATCCGCGGGATGAATGATATTAGTACAGCAATGAACAGAAGAGAGGATAATGGTACATCATTTACAACGAAGAATGCAAGAAAACTATGGCACTTTTGACAGAAGGCGAGACGCGGCAACGCGTGCGATGCCCGACGGACGGGACGATCCATTAGGAGGTGGGTAGGCGATAGGCGATGTGGGGACCGGTAGCGATGTGAATGCATTTAGGAATAGGCAATAAGTAGGCGGGGCGTCATTAGGATCGTCGTCGTTGTTGATCGTCCGTACGGGTATCGATGTTGCAGTGAATATGGTATCATATGGAAGTGGTATTCGATGTGCTTGATGATGCGAGTGCTGGGATGCGTCGGGCGGCAGATGCAGTGATAAAGAACAATGGATGCGAGGGAGGACCGAGGCCGAGGAGGAACTAACAGCGTCTTGTCTCCTTGCCAGGGAACAAGAACAGCCGCTTCATCTGCGGCTCGACCTCGACCTCGATCTCCACGACTTGCTGCACGCCGTCGACGAGGCGCTTCTCGAATCGCTTCTCCTTGCGCTTGGGCATGGGCATGGCCGGATACGTCGTGACGTTCTCATACGACCAGGAGCGGGCTGAAAAAATGGATCAGGATCGAGATGAAAACAGATATATCGAACAACTCACTCTCAACGGCAGGCCTGCGCGGTGCCGGAGGCACTGAGCCGACCGCAGACATGCGCATCTCAATGATGTCGCTCATCGCGTCGTCATCGCTGAGGTCGCTGCCTCGGCGGCTAAGCGGGCTCTTGGCGAGGCTGCGCGTCGAAGCGGAGCGCCAGCTCGACATGGACGCGCCGTCCGAGAGGAACGAAGCGGAACAAGGTGATCGAAGCTTGACATCGGGAACGAGCAACTTGCCCTCAGCCCCTGGCTTGAGGATACCATGCTCGCGCCTGCGCGCATGCACAGGGAGCGACTGCGGAAGAGGTGCAGAGCCGGACAGGGAGACCCGGGAGTCGGAGCGACGCGCAAAGGACAGTGAGGACTTGGAGTGAAGCTCGTCGTACGTGTTTGAGCGTGCGCTCTGGGTGAGGTTGGCTGCGGAGGCGTTGTCCCTGGTCGAAGCGGTCGGTGTGCTGCTCTCGCCCAGCGATGAGTAGACGCCAGACGAGCGATGAGGCGATGCAGCGAAGGACTTGTACGCCGCGGGGCGGTCGCGCGGGTCCTTCACAGCGCTGGTGTCGGTGGGAGGGGAGAAGGAGTAGACTGAGGAGCGCCAGGCGTCACTTCCGTCTGTCCAACCCGGAATGGGTTTGCGTTCCCGCGAGGGCTGGCTGAAGCCCGATGACGCGCGCTTCGGAACGGCCTCCGGACAAAGGGCGGCTTTGATACGCCTCGCGGCCATCATAACGCCACTCTGGTAGTCCTCCGAGAACTCGGATGGGGTGGAGTCTTCCGTCTGAACCGGAACAGGGCGCGCGGGAAGCGGCGCCCAGTTGTAGATGCGAGCGAGAGCGGCAACGCTCTCAGACATGGGGGCGGTCTCGTAAGACGCGTCAGAGAGGACTTTGTCCTGCGACTCGGGAGAGGACGAAGCGTCAGAGGCGCTGTCGATCTCGCTGCCAAAGGCAAAGGTGGTGTCGATGGCGTTAAGGGAGTTGAGGGAATTATGAGGGGTAGGCGGGAGGGTGGGGGAGTCACGGGGATCGCGATCAGGGTGATAGTCAATGGAGAGGCCACCGTAGGTTGTGTTGAGGTCGGCGAGGCGACACTCATCAGAGCAATAGAGGGGGGTGGGACTCTGGTCGATGACAGTGCGGTGCTTCACAGCCGGAGCTTGTGTGGCGGGGGCAGGGGTAGGGACATCCTTCTTGGAGTCTGAGCGCTTGAGCGCGCCATTGGGCTGAACGCGACCTGTGCCACGCACAAGGCCACCTCCACCCTTGGCTCGGATGGTGGCGTTCCTTCGCGTCTGGCGCACAGTAGGCGCGTCGGCGGAAGTGTTTTTTCGCTGCTGTGGAAAGGTAAGAGANGTAGGGGTGGGATGAAAAGCGGGGTTACTCACGTGAGGAGGAGGACGGGGAGGAGGGCGGCACGGCGGGAGCGGGGGTGGGGTTGGTAGTGGCGGGAACTGGGACGAGGTAGCGCTTGGGGAGGATGTGTCTGCTGCAGACGGGACACCAAGAAGTGTCGATGTGATCCATGGCGGGAGGAGTGGGGAAGAAGGGGAAGGGGGACGGAGAAGCTGGTTATAAGGGCAAGTCTGGCTTGTTGGCTCAGACGGGGGGGGACTGTCAGGCCAAAAGCGAATTGGAGGGCAGCTCTTTATCAATCGGTCCGTCCTTTCCCTTGCCGCCGGCTCAACCAGTCCACTCTGGCGGTTCGGTCTCCCGTTCCTAGCCCGATCGTCCCGGTCCACCCGACATTCTTCCTCCCACCCCCTTTCCCTCTCGCTAACATGGTCTAGAATCCCGCTAACAACACCTTTTGTCTCATCCTCAACAATATCCTCCTCTTGTCCGGCTTCACTCCTATTATTCGTCTTATTCTACTCTTGTTCTCGTGTTTGTTTTGTGGCATCGCCATCTGATTGTTGGCACGGTCCAACGGTGGCCCGCCTGAGACGTGAGATGTCATTTCGCAGATTGCCTCACCTCGCCTCGCGACCGAGATCTCGCTAGCGCGCCATTCCCATAATTTCTATTTTTCCGTCGCCTCGCCGTGCGGCCAACCCCGAGGCGCGTGAGCGCCATGTGCTCGTTGCTCGGCTTCCTCCGCACACTATTTTCCCCGCACCGTTTCCCCGCCAGGCTGTCCAATCATCAATCCTGCAGCGCTCCCTCCCATTGGCCCCATGGGGGCTGCCGTTCCATGCATCATCCTCTCCGAGCGCGCGAGCCTGTTCTTCCCTCGTACCTCGGCTCTCGCTCCGACCTCTGCTGCCGTCCAATCGTGGCTTTGACGTCCCCACCAACGCATACATGTAATCGATTATATCGTGTACATAACCTTTCTCGTGCTAGCACACTTCCGCGTACGCTTTTTCTCACTACCTCACCGCCCCTCGCCCATTTCGCGCCCTGCATGTGCTGCATTTCCTCTTATCTCCTTCATATCGCCCGGATCACTCGAGCCTTTCATAAGTATCTCTGCGTCGTCACTTCCTCCTGCCGCTGTTCGCCATGCAGCAGCCATGATCATCCATCACTGATCGTCTTTCCGTCCCTGTCAGTGTCCACATCCGAAATAGGCTCAGGCATGCTGACGTCGTGCGCATGGCTTCTGCCCGCCACGTTACGAACAATTCATCTGGACCAACAACATTGGCCCCTTCCCTGGCCAATCAGGCAGCAACTCTGCACGTCGAGCCTGACAGACGCGCATCCACTCGTCCGACTCCTTCGCATTTCCCCGAGCTTTCGTCCTGACTGCCAGTTCTCGCAGCCTGAACTGACCGTCAAGTCTCCGTATGTACAGACGTGCTGCCGATCGTTACTGTACGAAGCACACTCGCGCCTCGGGCCTGCTAAAGCCTCCTCAAATGAACCTGTAATCATGATCTGTGCGTGTCCGGCCTTCATCCTGAACTTCGAACGCCATCCCATTCCGAGCGGCACGCTCTCGGCAGCTTCGCAGGTACGGTACTATTGAGCCCGTCACAGTTTTACACGCCCGCCGGCCATTCTCCCTTGATCCTCGGTCTTTTACCGCTTCGAGCAAGGACATCTGTGGCGCCCCCGCCATCCTCGGCGCAATATGTTCATATGACGCTAAATTTCGCAACACACACGCTGCTTCGATACAACGGTGCGTCCATATAGGGGCGTCGTATATACGAAGCTCGTAACGTACGCCAAGCGTTATTGTAACAGGCATGTCGACGGCATACGACGTCTTAGCATCGTTCCTTGTACGAGAGGACGTCGCCAGCTTTGATAGGCCTGACCCACATCGTCTCGTGTTGCCCGGGAAGGCGAGCTCTCGTCTAATCACCGGCCTGCGTACGTCGCACTGACACCGACTCCAACCCTGCGAATGGTGCGCGAATGTGGTAACGCCGCCTCCTTCTCGCATCCTCTCGGCTCACGTACCGTCGCGCATTGGCCAACGTTCGTTCGTTCGTGCATAGCTCGTACCAGACCCGCCCCCACGGTCATCCTGTCCTCGCCGGCCAACCGACCTTCGCATCTGCACCTGCATTGAATGCAGTAAGCCCGCCCCACCCGGCGCATACACCGAAACACTCGCACCGTCGATCCACCCACCGCGACCATCCGATTCCGTAGTCCCAACAGGCATCTCGCGACCATACACCGCAACACCCGCCCGCGCCGCGCCGCGATCACCCCTAATATTCCTAATCCCAAAAGGCATGTCGCTCCCGGCGGCAGAGCCTCGCGCTCTGGCCTATAGCATGCCGTCGCTTGCCCCCAGCGCTATACGTGCCATCAACCGTGTACGGCATGCGCGGCCACTGCCGCGCGCCCTGCTTCGACTTCCGAATCTCGATCCCCCGTGCCCGTGCCCGTGCTCGCCTGCGCTCCGTATGTCCGTGCGTTATCTGTGGGCGTCGGTATCGCGCGTCCCAGCATGCGCCTCGCCTCCATATCTCCCAGCCGAACGCTGACCCGCAATGATGTGAGATGCGTTCGTTTGCGACGTCGGTCGCCAGGAGAACGAGCGCGTCGGGCAGTGCGCGGGCAGCGACGCG
>SFCI01000669.1:0-16788 GCA_004681135.1 Hericium alpestre | reverse complement strand
CATAGTAACTATAGTATCTAATGTGACTGGATGACTCTGGAGTCTAGCTAACTTATTGTAGAGGCCATAGTGACCATAGCAAGCACATGAGGTTATATAGCAGCCATAGCATCCCCTCAGAAGTATATAGCAGTATATAGCTTCCACCTACTATTATGAAAGCTATGATAGGCCTAATAGCCCTATATAGTTGAGAAGGATAGTTACCTAGACCTCATAGCACTCTGATAGGACATATAACTTAACACTGAGCTATGTAGAATTCCAATTTCCCTGATGTTATTTCAAATCCATATTCTCTCTGAAGTTGTGTATGTCTTTTCTTTAGAAATCTCAATAAGACAAGTAGACAACTAAATATTTGGCCATTTTTTCTGTAACTCTGTATTCTTCAGGTAAAATCTTAATTGCATTCAGAACTTCAATGACCCAAGCAATTCCTGTCTCTGTCATATTAGTCAAATTATTTGCTGTAATACAGATCAAATGTATGAAATTTGACAAATGAGCTGCTGTAATTATTTTCCAAATATTATTGGGATCTGTTCTTGAATGTCAACTATCCAAGCAATCTTGCAATTTTTCAATGATTGACTGATCTTCAAAATTTTGATTGATGTCAATGCTCAATATATAATTTAGAGCTTCACAATGTAAATAAAAATATTTCAGAATAGATTTAAGAACAGACACATCTAAAGCACACATTTCTTCTATTATTGTTACTTTATTGGCAGATCCTTCATAAATAGAATGTATGATATCAGGCTGTTTCTCTAGGTTAACATTTGATTGAGCAGAGCTTTTACTACTCAATATATTTGAGTTTTCACAGAGCTGCTTCCATGTATTGAATACTGCAGTTTGCCAAGTAAAAAATTCATCTTATTTCAATCCTTGAAGTGTATCTTTAATCTCAGCAATTATGCCATCTTTCTTTTCTTATGTTCTCATACAATAAGAGAAATTGTATCTTACATGATCTTTTGCTCTTTTTCTCCAATGATCAGAAGTAGGGTGCTGATTAGAAGAAGGAGCTAATGGCAATTTTCCCATATATGTTACATCAATATGCATCTGGCCAAGTTTCTCTCTAGCCTATTTTGCAAGTTCTTCATATTCATTTAAGATTGCCCAAAATACAAGTGCCTGAGTATTGAAAGCATAGATTAGCATGATAGAGTCTTTGTGATTGTTTTGCACCATATTGGCAATAACAGGAGCAACAGATATAGAAAAGCATGAGGTCCACTTTCTATCTGGCACCTATGAGCTCACCACAACCAATAATGCAGATAATACATGAAAACAGATCAACTGTCTCTGTCTGTTCAGGTCTGCAGGAAGCACATATATTTGTTGACAAGTCTCAAGCAAATGTGAAATGTATGACCCTAAATTTTGTTGTTTCATTAATTCCAACATGACCAAGTCAGGCTCAGATACTTGGGATGATCTCAAATAGCCTGAAATTCCATCAATAAAGGTCTGCAAAGCTGTATCTTCATTCAAGGAAGATAAAGTCCAAGATAAAGCTTTCACATCATGGCTTTTACTCTGAAGAGCAGAGTTCATGGCAAATTCAGATCGTCCAGTAGCCAAATTGCTACCATTCTTTACAATAACTGTCTGCATTCCAAAGTCTCTATATCTCAATGGCCATACAAATTGCTTGATATGCCAGAACAGTGCAGACAAAGGTGTCTGATATGGAGAAAATCAGAGAAATGGGTTGACTGAACAGATATAAATATTGTTGGATGCCAGTGATGAACAAGAACAGTGACATATGCAGCAGCATAGGGACACTGTCTACAAAAGCCTTGGCATGTGACCCTTCGATGCCATGGAATAGAAAAGCATGGATGCGAGCATGCTGATGCAGAGTAGCATGGTGCTCGATGGCCTGCAGATAGTTACGAGACCAGCCCTGTATCAAAGTTGCACAGAGAGCACACAAGAGAGACAGCAGCAGACTCAGAAACCAGAGTACGTTGACGCGCAAGGCACAGTTTGGCACGGGTGTGTCGACATTAGTATCAAAGGGAGCGATAGATGCCTCTGAGATGTTAGAGATCCCAGAGAGCTGCAGTGAGATCTGCATAAGGATAGCTGACACCGTAGACAACTGGTTCTCCTGGAGTAGCTTAGAGCTCTCGACAAGGAATGCAGTAATGCAGGCAGAGAACAGACCAGCCTACAATGAGTAAGTATGCGATCAGCATCGAACGAGATCAGGACACAAGCATAACAATAACGCACGAAGGTGAGGATACCATCCATATCACCCTTCCAGCTCTCGACCAGAGCCTTATCGTACTTCTGTGTCATGTTGACATATATGGTCCAAATCTTGGCTGAGCTTTCACTGTATTCTGTTACATGTCCTATCAGAGGATCTATTATCGTACACAACAGCGGCAGTACATCGAAACTTGTGCAAATGATTCAGGACTCACCTTTACTGAAATCAAGCTGAATAGTCTTGGGCGTGACTGCATTGACGATTGTCTCCATGGCTGGATAGCAGTGATGTTGGGGTGGGAGTGTGAGTGCGACGGAGGGAGAAAGGCATCATGGCAAAATATGGGCACTCATGTTATAGGTGTACATGGGCTGAATATTAAATCAATATTAAATAAATTAAATCGAAAAAGGAAGGAGGAGAGGAGGAGGAGAGCAACATGTCAGACATTTCACGGCCTTACTCTCCATGTACCTCCCTAAAACTCATAACTTGAGTGCAATGGGGGTATCTACAGAGGTATACCAATTTTTCCAGGCACCTTCGGTACCCTGTAAGGAGCAAAGTAACACTTGTCACTGCTTTGCTATGAGAGAGATATCTTGAGCTTCACGCATTGCGAATGCTTGCACATGCTTGGAACTTTTTATCGACTACTGTAGCTATGCATGAAGTGTATCTAGACTAAAAGTCGGGAAGTTCCCCTTGTATTAAGCCTTCGGGTAGCTACATCTTGAGAAGCAGACATGCTCCGACAGATGCCTGCCTGCACCAAGTATCTCAGCTACAACAATATATTTTTTTCTGCTCTCTGCACCTGGATATGTCTCAGGACCTTGAAAACAAAGATTGGAGGTTGGCAAACACCCGTCACTCATCATAGGCACAAGATTAAGCACCATCTGCACAATTGACGACATTTTTTGATTTTCAGAATGAGAATTCACTATTTCGACAAAAGAAAAGCTCGGCGCCGTTGGCGCCGATTTTTTGACCCATTGGTAGAGTTTGGTATTTTTTCGAGCAGCCATTGTTGAGCAGACAGGGTGTGAAGTTCGTAATTTTGCTGCTCTGTTTGTACATGATTATATCATGTAATGTCAAACTCAGTTATATCGCTAGCAGTTGGCCTCTTTCCGCCCCCAAGTCGAAACCTTAAAAAGGCAATTTGTGGCGCGCCCCGTCCGGTGCCCGAAGGTCGACGCCGGAGAGACTTTAACTCGGCCGGAAATATCACTTATGTGTTGTTAACCAGATTTTTGGGTCAGAATAAATAGTTTCATTAGCCAGAGCTGTCAGAGACGAAAATACAATGAAAGAAGGCAGATTTATTCAGTATGATAAGAGGGCCACCCTACAGTACATGAAACCATATGTACAAGTCCCCGCCGGCACTGACTCGCTCGCTCATTAATTGTCTCTCATCCGTCTGCCCACCCACCAAGGCCAACTGAAAGCGAGACCGCGTGGCTGCCCGCCCGCCCGCCACCACATTCAAGCGAGAACATCACGGCGAGTCCGGCACCATGGACTATAAACCACTCGCTGGGGCAATCCAACAATACGGCCAAGCGCATGTGCGCGCGCACAAGCACAAGGGCCGACACGCGTGCAGGGGCGCTGCGTGATGCCTGTCGGTGGTGGAGGGCGGAAGGCATGTAGGCCATGTCCTCATCTCCGTCCGCTTGCCTACCTGCCTACCTGCCGGCAGCCGCTGCGAGTCCAACGCCATGGACGTGGCGATCCAACATGGCGGGCCAAGAGCATGCGCTCACACATATGGCCGGCGCACGTGCTGGGTCCTACGGGGCGAGGCTGCGCGATGTTTGTCGGCCGCGAAGGATAGCGGGCACGTATACTGCACGTACCTGGGTTCCGGGCGTGGCCTGCTGTCCCCGCAGCTGCGAGTCCAACGCTGCAAAAAAGCGCGAGCGGGAGCGCGCAGGCATGCCCTCAAATACGAACACAGGCCCTGTACGGCCGTATAGGAGCACAGGGGCTGGCGCAGGCGTACAGAGCGCCAGGCAACGCGTCTTTGCCGAAGGACACAGCGATCGACAATGGCGGGATGCCGTGGGTGCATGCACACTACATCTGGGTGCCGAGCGAAGCGTGTGTGCTCGGCGGTCACTGCTTTATCTCGGCAATTGATGGGCGCATACCTGACGTGAACTTGATGGCGGTGATGGCGGCACATCGTGAATTGGGAAGAGTGTTCAAAAAATAAATGGCGGCGCCGTGGTGTCGAAAGGGCCAGGGACAGAGGTGGGCGGGAGTGGGGAGGTTCTGGAACCGATGTTTGTTTATTGAGATTCTGCACGTTCGGAGTTCAAAACAACACTTGATATTATTATTCAATATCTAACTAGCACCCGGAGCCTTGAGTGAACACCGGCCGTATGCCGCCCCTCCGGACGGAGGTTTCCGAGTTTTCCTTTTTGGGCAATTTGGGGGCGGAAAGTCAAAGACTATCGCTAGCTCTGTACACCTATGAATTAAGTCCCGTCCCTGCAGCGACTCGACCGCTCCTGGCATTGTTCTAACCACCTTGTCTTAGTTTTCTTGCGCTTTTCGAGGTTCATGTCAGTGCAATCTCAGCCGCGTAACTGGTGTACAAAGCGTGAATCAAAGTATCGACTCTCTTCAAGTGACCTGCATCTTTGTGCCGGTACGTCCGACTTCGACAGCATTGGATAGACAAATTCGGAGCAGTTGACGAGTACACCTGCAGGCAATCGCCCTGCGTGATAAACTACACATTCCAGGAATATTCTACGCTCAGCGGAATGCCGGCCGGGGGACGGTCCGTAGCTGCCGGCCATTGTCTGCCCTCCCCATTGTCCTCGACCGAGCGAGTAAGACAATGGTGAAATGGAGGCCCGGTTATCCGGATTCTCTTAAGCCCGGATAGACATCGATGGCGGCGACAGCTGGGGTACTATAAAGCCTTTGTTACTGAGGTGGCCCTGCAGTTTTATTCAACTACCCCCGACCCACCCTCAGCGCATACTCGCGCCTTCGAGCTTTACATCTCAGCCATCCTCTTGCTCTCTCAATCATGGACTCCTTCGAGAATACCACGCTCTTTACCAACATCACCGTCCCAATGGGCTCAGAGCAGCCAGAATCAGTGCCGGTCGACGAAGATAGCCAATGGCGTCCTGGTGTTTACTGCGTTATTGCCTAGCCATCCCTGGGTATGCTCTATGCGTTCCCTTGTGCTTGCATCCCTGACGCTCATCTTGTACTTCCAGATAGCATCTGCGATATATCCCCTCTCACTTTATCGCCCACCCTCATCCTTTGTATCCCCGAAACCAACCCGATACCCCCGATTCTCCGAGGCAACAGATCTTCCTTGTAGCCTATTTATTGGTCATGGCCGTATTCACTCCTTCGTCACTTCTCATTTCTGTATCACTATCTATCTCTAGTTTCGGAATGGGTTAGATTTGTATCCAACATACTGTACCTTTTATTCGGGTGTCTCGGAATTGGATGACTTTCCGCGGCCTTATTTAAATCTATGATATGATATTCCAGACGCCATTTCAAATGCCTCCAAAATGACCTCCTACACGTTTGGCACGTTCATGTTTATTTGCTCGGTGTGTGAAGAGTGACGCTCCAGTTCCTCTCTAGGCCCGTTGATATGCTCCTGCTTGGTTCCGGTAAGGTGTGAGAGGATATTCGAAAAATGTCTTGACTGGGATCGGCGCCGGATGAAGCAGGGAACGTACAGAACGAGTTTAATCCTTGCTATCGGTTCAAAATTTGTATGTTGCTCTGAAGCGTACGGCCATATGCATCTAGCGACAGTATCATTGCGCTCACATTGTCCATGGCAAGTCATAAGCGTTTCCGAGCTGCATTCATGCCTGACTTTAGAAGAAATCTACCGCACAGGAGCAAACTCGACGCTTCAGCGATCATACCACACGAGATTTGGAATAGATTGAAGAAGGGCAGAGTCCCCCGGAACCTGTACCAACAAAAAGAAACAGAACTACATTTCTTGAAGACACACTTCAACAGGGACTGCATACCAGCGCGGATGCCCTGGGACTGGAGAGAATGCGGCGGTGAAGGGACGTACTAGAAAGTGGTTAATGCGTCGTAGCAGATGTGAACGTGTGAGCCTGCAGGCGTTGAATCAACAGCTCGATCCCTGTGTCGCGATAGATGGCCTTCTCGCTGATAGGACACTTCTGAGACCTTACATGACCTCTCGCTGAGACGTGCGACGAGTCTGCCAGTGGATAACAGCGTGGTCCGACTTATCAATAGCATGACAGTAGATTGCAATCGGCGAAACCATGCTGGATCCTGGGAATGAGGCTGCACAGACCATCGTAAGAGTAGCGCGCGCGAATGCCAAAATGCGCTAGGCCTATGAACCATACTTGGAGAACCGTGCTATACTGTCGAATGAAAATTGTGATAGGCTGGCGGAAAATGAATGGACGGAGGCAGATCGCTTGTAGGCACCTTCTAGTCCAATTTCCTACCGCCCCCACACGAGTCGCAGAGTTGCTGAGGTGAAATGCAACGCAAGAGCGAGTATTGCCATCGCCGCATTCCAGACCGCAGAATGACTAACGAAATGACGATGGAGTTTCGAGGGGCATCGCTTCGAAGGGAACGACGCTTGGCTATCATAGTTCAAAGTGGGATGTCGCTAATAGCAAATGGACTGTTAATCGCGTGCACGGTGGTCGCGGTATAATCCTGTTGCCCCAAGGATGCTGTAGGGTACAGTGAAACGAGCGATGGTGCAGTGAGTAGTACGCCTGATTTCGAGCCCTCGACTTGCCAATGAAGAGAGGCCACAGCAACAGAAAAGCATCATTTGAGTCGAGTAGGAGACGTGGTCGCAGTGTGCCAGTGCGCATTGTGGGTTTCGACCACGGTCAACCTCAGGCTGGGCATGGGGGTCGGCCGAGAGTAAAGGCGACGTCTTCGGCGACGGTGAAGGACAGGAACGTCGTTCCTTGACCCTGGCACGCCCCCAGTCTCCCCGTCCCCGAAAATCGAAGTAACACCGCGCGCACAGTGCGCACACGAGTTTTCGGCAGCTGGGAGGCCGAGGCTCTTCCGTATATCTCCGACTGAAAGTTTAAGTGGTTTGTACCAAGTTTGTACGATCAGTAGAAAGTACTTCCGCAAATTCTAACGACCGTACTTAGCGTATACAACGTTCGTCAGAATACACAACGAAGAGCGGAACCACTTATGTGCAGAACTTGAAAGAAACCACTGGATTGACTGCCCATGGCTTTCACTTGAGTTTGGGATCCATAGTGTCGCTTGAAGCAACTAAAGCCTAGACCCGTGCGTATGCCTGGAAACCACGTTGAATTTCAAGGATGACGGCAAATACATAGATCCACACGGCAACTACGTAATGAATACAGTGGCCACGACCTCAATACATGGAGTGAACAGAACCAATGGAAACGAAACCGCTAGCACCTAGGTATACAGAGTAATCACGGCGAATAAATATAATAACCCGTATGAAAGAGCGAACGAAGGAGTGTGATCATGACGACGCTATCATGCGCGCAAGGACGAGGAGATGAAACAGAGAGGCATCGCGGGAATGGGGTTAGGGGCTACACATCGAAAAGGTGAGTCAACTCGAGGGGAACGCAGGAGCACAACACGTACGTTTCTCGGAGGTTTGGACGGGCATATGCGCATTCAAACGACGACACACCAAGAGAAGGCGTCGTGGTTGTAGCCGTGCTCTTCGTCGGCGGGGATGGGCGTCGAGTTGACTTCGGCGTCGGTGGACACCAGGGTGATGTCGGAGGTCTGAAAGAAGTCCATTGGTGGGAGTGGTTATGTGGGTGGTTTGGGTTTACAGGTGAGGGCGACGCAAAGAGCTGAAGAGGAAGCTGGGTGGCGCAGAAAGTAGATAATAACGATTTGTGGTGATCATACGCCGGGGAGAGCACCTATTTATACGCAGCTGGGAATTTCGAGTTTGGCGGACAATGGCTGGAATTTCTGCATTGTCCTGACTCCTCACAGAAAGCATTATGCGAGTAACAATAGGGCGCTCAGCCGCGCCTCATGTTGACCACGTGAGGGTCGCCTCTAATTCGCTGACATCATCATTTGCCGTCAGTCTGGTGCGCACAGGTGCGCGCGCGTGTGTTGGCATCGTTTTTACGTATTTTGTCTAAAGTCACAACATTAGGGAGGTTCAAATTTCAAACCTCGACTCGAAGGTCCTGTGGCGCAGCGCCACATTCGGTGACTTGTCGTGACCAATCGTTACGAGCGTGACCATCTCGGCCTTGCAGGATTTTGCCGTTGCCGCACACGATGGGAGTAGGCCTGAGTAGGCGGCTCGTCGCTGTCGCAGACAGCGAGCTCAGTTTTTTCCACTTGTAACTTGTATCTCTTGACAAATATCATATTTTTTGAGAGCTGAGGATTTCTCCATCCATAAGGGGAGCATTAGCGCTGTTGTGCTTGGCAACTCAGCTGGTTATTAGCATGCGTACTTAATGTTGTTACATATTCTTACGGCAATAAATATTTGTCCTCAGCTTGGATGGGGCCAGAACTTGGGGGAGAATGTAACTGATACACACAAAAACGGATATTTGACAATGCGCTCGAGAAAACATGACTCATTGACGAGGCGGGCACCCCGAAGGCGGGAAGCGATGAGCGCGTGCTTGTCGACGCTGTGGCGCACGACTTGCAGACGCTTGCAGAACGATGCTCGGGCCGGGGGTGACAAGGCCGGTGACATTATGTAAAAACAGGCGCCCGTCACGCCTTGACCTTCGAGTTCGACCTTCCGAGTCGGATTCACCTTCGGAAGGTTTGAACCTCCCTATTGACCTGAGACACACCAAAGCGAGAGGAAAAACTACATTAGTACCGTCGCTTTAGCGTGCTGGTTGATCATCTCTCTTCGGTGCTACTGGTGTATGACTCGCTGGGACAGTGGTAACATATCAATATTGCAAAGCAGCCTGCCCCATGGCTTCTTACTACGCGACCTCTATTGTTCGCTCTATATGGCATGCTCACCGGCCGTAGGATCTATATTTTCGAGGCTGAGGCGCTTTGACTGGTTCGTTGAAGATATATACCCTCCCCCTCAGTTGCCTCTGGTCCACCCGCCATCATGTCATTCATTGTCATCCTGTTTGTTGTCTATCATGTCCTTTTCACCAACGGTGCGTTCGTCCTGCCTCCGTTTCCTGCTGGACTACCATCCTGATCGCGGCGTTCCAGGCCTGTATTTACCAGAAGCTAGAGGCTCTCTGAGGGATGGGATTGATTCTCCTCCGTGTGTCATAGACATGTCCATTCCGTCCTACTCTGCGAAGGTAAGCTCTGGCTGGCTCACCATGGCTCAGACCGTGC
The DNA here is from genome assembly GCA_004681135.1 of Hericium alpestre. Taxonomy (NCBI): domain Eukaryota; kingdom Fungi; phylum Basidiomycota; class Agaricomycetes; order Russulales; family Hericiaceae; genus Hericium; species Hericium alpestre. The sequence goes on along the minus strand of SFCI01000669.1, from coordinate 7,151 downwards.
AGACCAACATTTTCGATGTCATTCGCAGTGTTCATCGACATGTGGGCCTATTCGTCAGGCTCCACAGGTGAGTTATGTCCTTCTGTACTGTGGCACTTTTGCTGATCTCTCTGGCCAGTCTTGTGACACTTCATTACCATGCTATTGCGACCGTGTAGCCCCCAGAAGTCTGGAAGATTGCTTACAGTGCATCTATGCCGATCTCGGGGCCTTCGCGCCGCAGGTGCCCACGTATCGTATACTCGCACAGGCGAATCTAGATGGTGAGTTGACCTCTTTCGAGAGGTTCTCTATGCGCATTTTTAAACTTGGTTCACCTAGCTTACACCTCCGCATGCAATGCACGACGGTCAGCGACTCAACGCTCGACCGGAGACTCGTCTCTTACAACTGCAGGGAATGCAACGTTCGACGAAACCAATGAGAGGGTTTCATCGCATTCCCTTTGTAAAATTAGCCCGGATTCCTCCTCGAGCTCATGGGCGTCCAAATATCGCAACGTCGCCAAGCTGCTCCCTTTCGCTAGTTTTCCTGTAGCCTTTTTGCTTTTTGTAGCCCTACAACTGTATAAGTACATGGACTAATTCATCCTTCGCGATATATATAACTGCATTTGTGATGTTCTAGAATTCCGTGACCCGTACGTCGTCGCCTCCGCACCGACTACACCGCCGTTTTGGTTTGAGATCCGAAACCGGTTTATCCGAAGTGCTTCTATTGATACCTTCGATCGGAGCTCATTTTCACATCAAAACGAGCTCGGGAAGATGTCATTTCGTAAATATCCCTGTGAGCTGCTGAAGATCTCCTTGGTATATCCCAGCCCATGTCCCCTGCATATCGCTCTTCTACGATATTCTCAGCCCCAGCTTGGCGCCGTGGCGACAAGATTTCACCCTCCATCGCGCCACAGTTCAAAGTCTTCAAAGTCCGCCACCCACACTGTTCCTCTGAGTCCATGACTGAGTTTGAACCTCGTGCGACGCGACTTGTGTTCTCCTCGTCGTTTTGTCACGACTTGTCTCCTACCACGTCGACTCAAGTGCCATACCTCCAGATATCGAGACGGTCCGCAGTGCTATTACTGCGTTCCTCGCATCCTTGGTGAGTTGAGTTTCTCCTCGTCATATCAGTCTATCAGGTAAGTCCGAGTTTATACTTTTTGTGTGTCGTCTCTGCCCCGGTTTGCATGCCCCACCTCTCGCACCTCATTCGCACATCGCCCACACCCGCTTCTCACCAGCGCCGCGGCTAGAGTACACAGACTCTTCCTACATCACGCCTGCCCTCTATGATCCCTTCGCGCCGCTGTCGTCACGCCACTTTCGCAGTTGCCGTCACTGTCAGCTCTCGGTTCAGTTCGCCTCGCTGTGTCGCCTTCTGATGTCATGTCATGTAATGCCCTTGGACTCCATCTCAATATCTTATAGACAAATTTGTATTATTACTGCTTGCAATAGAATCGTTCCCTTGCCTTCCTTTATCCTGCAATGAGTGAAGCAATAGCTGGAATTTTCGGGGGAAAAAAAAAAAGCTTTGCTACCGGGCGCCTATATGCCATTTGAAGCCCCGAAAAGCCCTCGGAAAGCTCAAATATCCGTAGGAGGCCGCAGCGGCATGTCGCTGGGATATAGCTCTCACCGAAGATTATGGGATTTGACGATTTGGTGTCTGAGAGATATGCCGGAGAGATCCGAAAATAGTCTACGCGTGATCACGAGAGATCCTGGGCAGGAGATCTATTTGGGATCCGACAAAAATGGCGGTGTAGTCATGGTCAGTGGGATCGAGAATGGAGATCCTAGGCTGTGATTGATTGCCGGCTTGGCGGACCGGCACCGCACTCAACGGGACCTGGTGCAATACTATAGCAAGTGCTGAGCTACCTCGGTTTGTCGGATCGGCAACACGATGGCCTTCGCAACAAGGGAGGAGCGGACTGGATCAGCACACACAGTAGGACCGTCGTAAACTTCGCACACCTCGAACGCAAGTGCTCACAAACGTCAAACAGAATCTGTGTTCGAAAAATAACATAACCCATGAGATTCCAATGAATGTGACGCTATTTGAGACAGGATATATATAGCTAAGATACAGATACGAGAAGGAGCGTACGGGTCGCCATCCGATTCAACCGAAATGGAAAATGATGATACAGGGGCGAACTTTTTACAAACGGTCTCCCGCAAAGGACATAAGTTACGTCTACGATGCGTTGGTATGTGAGAGTTGCAGTTAGCATTTGAAGCGTCGCGTCGCTGTTAATGTGTCGTTGACGTCTCGCTGAAGAACGAAGACTCGGGAATGGAGTTGGGAGTGCTTGGCATATAGACTTTGTGCGCGGCGACGAGGGTATGCGTGCTGCCAAGATCGTGCATGCGACTCTTCATCGGCGTAGTGGTGAAGGAATAGTCCGACACACTGCCCTTGGAGCGATAGACGGGGAGGGCGCCAAATGAAGAGGGAAGGGGTTGCCTTAGGGGTGGTGAAAATCAGCGGACGGTAATAGAAAGGTAGAGAAGACGTACAAAGTTGAACGGGTTCTCCAGGTGGAGATCGCAGGAAAAATTCTGCAAATTCTGTCGAGCACTGCAGACCCAGCCATGCGGTAATGCCTGCGTGCCTCCGCAGCGAAGCCGAAGAACCCGAAGAACAGGAGTGCGCAAACTGGGAGCAGCCATCGGCTGAGCTCTATTGAGACGACGACCATGTGGTCGATTCTCCAGAGCACAGCTGGGATCTGATCAACGCGGGAGAAAGCGAAGTGGACGTTCTCCCAGCTGATCCAGGGTTCCATCGGCCCTCCTGTCACGTTCAAGACAATCACGAAGATGGCGAGGGGCACCGTGCAGCACATCTCCGTTGTAGCGAGGGCCATAAGACGGAAGTATCGGCTGACTGTCATCGTCTTGTTTGAAGACAAGAATTCGCTGAACTCGGCTCGTCGACGAGCAAAGGCACGCAGCGAGAGTGCTGAGAGACAAGTCAGAGGTGATATGGGAGATCGGGAGGTCGCGGCGTACCGCAATAAACAAGTGAAATAGATCCCAAGACGACGGGCCACATGAACACCAGAAAATAAGAGGCAAGAGTATTGAGGATAACCGGATAACAGCCAATATCCTCGTATATGTCGAAACGATGGCCTTGCACGACGTAGGCTAAAGTATGCATGAGCAAATGGACAAGATCGCAAAGAGGTGGTTCTTACCAAGGACCATGAAAATTATAGGGAATAGTACACAGATTAGGGTATCAACAAGTATCGCGCGACGTTTCTACAGAACAAAGTCAGTGGAGCTATGATGAGAGCAAGTTCGGTCTTCGTACCTCTCCTCGAGAGACTGACACCGCCCGGATGCTCGCAATTTGGTACAAACGTCTGTTGATGCACAGCGAAGCAGCAGGAATGGCAACCGTAGCCCCAAGGGTTATACGGATCGCTGATGAATTAAATGTAAGGATGCGCAATGGAAATGATCAAAGACCTGCTACGCACATATGTCACACCAGATCGGCGAAGGATTCAACGCATTGCCATGCCAGACAACTGAGTTGACGAATTGATTCAGACACGCAATGCCGCTCCAAATCATGTAGTAGCATGTCCCTGAGTTCCATGCCTCAAGATGCCAGGGAAGAGGGGTGAGGGCTGCGACGAAGCCAAGAAATGCGAAGATGGGGAATAGTGGGTAAGTTGGGTCGGCCATCGTACTTGGTGGTGGGGGGCGGGTGTGGCGTCGGCGGGTGGAAAGGGGAAGGCAAAGGTGATCTAGTGGTACTGAGGACACCCATACTCTTTATTCGAAGTCGCGGGCGAGGAGGACAATGGGTCGGGTACAGTAACTTGCCTCGAGGCAGACTCGCTTTGTTGTCACGTGACCGCATTTCATTGTCCGGCGCTTCGGGCGAGACACCATCCTTGCGCCCATAGCGTTGGATTCGCATTTACCCTTTCTTCAGTGTTCAATTTTCTGAAGACATTTGGGTCAATGCGCTGAATTATAGAAGTCAATGCGTTCGAGAGAGCATGACAACTGCTGCAAGCCCCAATTGCCGCTGAGTTTGAAAACCATTGTTAGCCAAATTTGGTCATAGCGCGCTTTGCCGAATTCCTTTGTCCTTGCGCTCAAAGGAACGCTTACCAGACAATGGGCATGTCTGCTATCATAAGTATGTTTATGGGTCAATGTACTCGCTCCACTTTACTTCCCGTCTCCTTTACCCACTACCAGCCATGCACGCTGAGTTGCCTGTCGGCGCTTTCCTCGCTGCCTCAGCCGTCCTCCTCCCTCTGCCCTGGCATTGGCGAGCTCGCAATGTCCCAACTCTTTCGATTATCGCGTGGTTGTTTGTCTCAAACCTGATTTATGGGGTCAATACGTCAGTATGGTTTGACAACGCACGTATCATCGCGCCCGTGTGGTGCGACATCGGTGAGCTAGGCGATCCTTTTAACCATACTAGAACCTGACACACAGTCAGTCACGAAGATCCAGATTGGAAGCAATATCGCGCTGCCTGCAGCCTGTTTCTGTCTCTGTGTGCATTTGGAGAGAATCGCCTCGGTCCGCCAGGCTCATACTACCCGGACAAGCAAGAGGAAATATATGCTTTTCGATTTGGCTATGTGCTGGGGTTTACCCATTATTTACATGATTTTGCGTGTGTCTTACTTTGTTTGACTTAGCCGTTCATATCTGATCTCCTTTTGCGCAGACTACGTTGTCCAGGGACACAGATTCGATATCGTGCAGGGCTTCGGCTGCCGTCCTACTGTTTACATCTCGATTGCTTCGCTCTTCATCGTCTTCCTCCCGCCGCTCGTCCTTACAGCCGCGACTCTGGTCCTTGGTGGTACGTGTACTCATATCTTACGAGGCGATTCTTTCTTACCAGATTTTGCAGGCATGGCGCTGGCGCACTTCTTCCGTCGCCGCCTATGCTTCACGCAACACCTCCAGCAGTCTAACTCCGCGTTGACGACCGCGCGTTACCTGCGCCTCATGATGATGTCTCTCGTCGAAATGTTCTGGACCCTGATCGTCTCCATCCTCAACGTCTGGTTCAGCTGCCGCAGCGGCCTGCGTCCGTGGAGCAGCTGGGCGAACGTCCACTTCGGCTTCTGGCAGATCGGGCAGTTCCCGACGGTCCTAATCACGGAAGACGACCTGCGCTGGACATTCGCTCTCTGGTGGACGATCCCGATCTCTGCGTTTATCTTCGCCGCGTTCTTTGCGTTCGGCGAAGAGGCGATGAAAGAGTATCGCGCATGCGGCAATTGGGTGCTCCAGCACATCTTCAGGCGCACCCTTCGAGACGACTTCACAAGCTCGCTGCCTTCCTATGTGTAAGTCCAGCTCGTCTCAATCTCATCTCGTGCGCACCGCTGATTATGCGGTCCAGCACGCCCGCCCCTCCGCGCTTCACCTCGACAAGCAAGACCTTCTCGTCCCTCGACTCGACTTCTTCTTCCATCGCCGAGCCCAAGGTCCTCGCCTTCCCTCTCACACACTCCACGTCGGCCCTCCCACCCTACGCCTCCACCATGTACACCGCGTCATCATACTCGCACCCTTCCACGCCAGAGAAAGCGCTCCCGGACACCCTCGTGCCCTCCACGCCCTCCGACAACGGGCACATTAGTTACCCTCCGCTCGTCGCGCACGTGCAGCCCTCCACACCGCGGCCACTCAGCTACCCGACCGTGCTCATCGGGCCGGTTCCTGAGGAGCGCAAGGGCCGCCGGTCGCGTAGCAGCTCCCCGTGTCGGTCATCGGCGCATGTCTATCCGGGCGAGGCAGTTTAGATTCCCACCCCCGCCGTCGCCTTTCTCCCTTCGTTTCTAATCCTGCAACGCGCTTGGCTCGCGTCGCTAGTAACCCAGTACTGACCTAAGTTATCCTGCTCCCATCTGATCCGACATACTGTATCGCTACTCGTTTCCTTTTCTTTACACCTAACGCATCACGCACACGCTCCTTCAAAACCAGGTTATGACGTGCTATGCGCGCATTCGTCTGTCCTTTACAGCCACCCTTATGGCCCGTGCGCACGACATATCGGATATTCCCTTTTCCTATTTGGTTTCGGTGTACTATACAGCCTTCCTGCTTGTACCAGTACGTACTGTGAATATAATGGTTCAATGACGACAGCACTTTTAGTGAGGATATCTCGTGTGTATGTATGTAATGGTCAAAGCCTGTAGAGCGAGCTGCTCGGAAAGCTCCATATCAGCGGAGACCAATAGAAAACATTACCAGCGGAGAATAATAGAAACATTTGTCCTGGTGATCATAGCTTGCATGATTACTTATGCGATAAACTAGCCGTGTTTCCTTAAAACCTGAACTCGCTCGTCCTCATTCACTTCCATGAACCACGCCTAGTCTCCCGTTCCCCTGTAACTTGTGCATGCTTTCGAGCCATCTCTAAATTACTCTCATCATATCTACCACGCGCACCTACCAGCCCTCGCCCGCCCATCCATTCCCAATGGACACCTTCGACATCCTTTCGTGCCCAAACGGCGCCCAGCCCATTGGCACTACGAATAACGGCGATGTCTTCGATGCGCCCGAGTTCACCGACAGCGATAGCCAGGATCGCCCTGATATCTATTGCGTTATCGCATAAGTCTCCCTTCCCCTCCACAACTGTGAGTTCAATGTATTTTTTGACTTGCCTACCAGGCGACTCGAGCCAGTTCCATCCAGTGACGTCGTATCGCGATGAGCGCTCAAACATCCAAACATCCAAACATTTACCTGCGAAATCCCCTCCCCCTTCCTCCTTCCCTCCCTCGATCTGAACCCCAGTTTGACACACTCCTTTACCTATTTTTATGCGGTCTTGTCCCATTTTGCTTCTCAGGTTATGTATCCGTTTGTATGCACAGTTTCGTACCGGCTCGAAGTGTAGTCCTAGCGCCGTGGCTGTCTGGATGTAACATTATCGCATTTAGGGCTGTAGGGTCATCTCTTCGAATCAAATTATCTTACCTCTGAGTTGGGTGGATATCAGAGTGCGCACCAGCGCAAGAGCCTCACAGTTAGCACATTCAGATGTCTGGTTGGCATTATGCAGTATACTGGGAGCCGTATGTTGTCTGCTTAAACCGCTGCTCCTCTTCACGCTGCATAGAG
>SFCI01000668.1:0-16826 GCA_004681135.1 Hericium alpestre | reverse complement strand
TCATGCGCTCATTGTTGCCCTACGCGTTACCGGCACATGTGACAATCTTTCAGACAATGGAAAGCTTACAAGCACAATTCACATGACGGTATGATCACAGCCGGCCAAGGATACCCTCGCTACACCGTCGCACTCGTTCTCCCTTGCTTACATTGTCATGTCAGCCTTCCCCAGCTTCTACCTCGTCGAGTTTGAACTTGATGTCGAGGGCAATAAAATCCCTGATCCTCTTTGGGGATACAGGTTGACTGAGCGGTCGCTAGAAGCACGCCGCGAAGTACGTTCCTCTTTACTCTCAATGTCGCGTGCATTTCCTCACCATATTGTAGTATCGCCGCTGTCTTGTCAAAGGACGCGAGCCTATGCGTGAACTTCCCGATTCCCTTCGCGCACGACTTCCTTACCAGCAGCCTCCAAGGTGGCAATACGGCCTCGCATTCACCTACGAGCAGCTCATGGACTGCGTCGCCCGCTTCAATATACCTTTGATCGAGGTATCCCCTGATGAGCAGCACCTTCGTCTCTGTGACGCTATTCTCAAAGTCAACAAATTGTTGACCGCCGCTTGCAAGATGGTCATCCACATCACCGTGCCGATCGACGAGGAGAATTCGTGGATGGTCGGGCTTTACGACAACTATAACTGGTGGTCGGAACAGCTGGTCGAGGAGGAGGGGGAAGAGGTCGTGGATATCATCAGGCGGGCGCTGAACATCGATTTGCCGCTGCAGTGGTATTACGATTCCAGGCAGCCTTGACGGACTTCGAGCCATAGCCTCATTTGCGCGGACTCGCACAGCGTATACTCTGCGCCATGCTGTTTTCATACCATTGATATACTCTCTGTAGTCTGTCTCATGTTTTCAACTTGCGTTTGATTCGATACCATTAAGCCTATCAACTGATTTACGGTGAAGGGAACAACGCTGGCATTTGTGGAAAATATGCAACATGAGATCAAAGATAGATTACAGAATTGGAGACACAGGGTACGGCTATCATCTATATATCACGGTCCTTGCCCTTCGTATCCTTGCCTGCCATTGCTTTGCGTTGCTGTTCAAGTGCACGAGCTTCGAGAGCGTCGCGTCCCTGCGCATTCCGTTTCTTGCGCTTCGGCACTAGGAATTCCTCCTCTGCAAGCGCAGGAGCAGCGACCAAAGGATCAAAGTCAGGGCCCTCGTAGAGCACGGGCCAATCGGAAGGTGAAGGGGGATCGCTCGACGCTGGCGGTAAATCAGCTCCGTTGTCGGCAGATGAGTCGCCCAGAGATCCGTCACGGAGCGAAGAACTGCTGGAAGGGGGGCCGGGTTCATTGTCGGGGCTGCTCGCTGCATCATCCGTACCGGCGTCCCCTGAGCACTGCGAGCTGGGGCGGCTCCGTGTGTCGTGTGGCGTCAAGCGAGAGACAGCTTTCTTGACCCAAGATGATGCCTTGTAAGTCTTATCTTTCTTGTCCTGCGACTCTGGAGGATCCGAAGGAAAACGTTGCTTGGCTTTAGCGGCAGCCTCCTTCGATAGCTCGCCCGATACTTTCTTAGCAGCATTCGTAATTTGATCATCGGCAATACTCTGTTGAATTTTGGCAGTCAATAAACATGAAACTGTGGAGATAATTTTCAAGGCTTACCAAAGAAGCCTCAGACGGCTCATGGTCGCCTGGCGGAACCTGGAACCATGAAGGTTGACGGGACCTCACATGCGCGGCTGTAGCTGTGTCCAAAGCTTTCAGAAAGAAGCGACCTAACATTCGTGACTGTGCATCGACGATGTCTTCAAAAGCAATAAGTATCCTCGGTCGAAGCATCTTAGCAGGCCCCTCTATAAGCATCATTGGAGACGGTCAGAGAGAGAAATCATGCGATATGACAAGTGTTACTCACCTAGCACGCTCTCAACTCTCCTCCGCTTCCGTGGCCCCCCTTTCAGCAGCTTGGCCAGTTCCTCCGATGGATCCACCCTGCGAGGTGGAGCATATGCGTCAAGGTCTTCCGGCCTCTGGAACTCAAAGAAGGCAAAACTGTTGCCCATCATGACGAATGCGTGTAGCTTCTGCCCGTTGTGATGACGAAGGCCATAGTACGCCTGCTCGCAAATTTGGGGAATATGGGCCTCCAGGCCCTGACGCAGAGCAGTACCACTTCCAGGGCTCTTCCAGTCGTCGATTACCGTTTTTGGCTTGATTTCCACTACATATAACAGTTGCGGTGGTTGAGAAGGCAGCCATCCCGACTCCATCGGGCAATCGAAAGCAAGGATGACGCCGAAATCAGTGTCCCGATACTCCTTGCCCCGCAATGGATCATGCCATTCAAGGCGTGCTTGAGGATAGCAAAGAAGTGCAGACCGCTCGTCCAATGGCTTGCATATGATGGAGTATATGGAGAGGATCAAGTCCGACACAGCGTACGAAGGGGCTTCTGTCGGGAAGCTCGCGGCAGCGTTGGTATGGGAAGCAAACAGGGCCGCGAAGTATTCGTCCTTCGTAAGTAAGATGAGCTGGAGGAAATCAGCTAGTGAGCCAGCAAGACAGACAATGATTGAAAAGAAAGGGTACAGACTGTAGGATCGTTATAGCACGCATCTCGCTGAGACTGATCTGCCATCGAACGTGAAGATAGTAAGTCCGAAAGCGAGGGGAAGAGGGGATGTGACACGACTGGGAGCCTCCGCTCACTAATTTATAGAAAAGTCGTAGTTGTATAGAACAATCGCGGTGATGTTCATGCTTTCATTGTTCCTCCTGCGCAGCCACGGTCCACAGGTCGCAAAAACGGACACTATTGCTCGACACTTGGATGTGGACTTCCAGTTATTGTTCTTGAGACATTGCTTTGGGAGTAGTGCACCCTCGATCTGCATGTGCATTGGCGGGCCTGAAACAGACCACATGCCACAAGTAGTGGGGTTGCCTTGCTCCTGGCGCTGTTGTCCGATGACATGAAGGTGGACTTACGAGGATTGTTCTTGCGCATACGGCGGTTTTCCGTGATGGAGCTAAGTTTGGTGCGCTTTGTGTTTCCATTATTGTTTCCACAGACTTTTTACAAAGCATGTTGGAGCTGTGGTGTCGGTGTGGATGTCAATGCTGGCCTGGCGTGAGCCATGAGGCAAACACGCGGCATCATAGCAAGTCCATTAGTCACGTGACCGCGATCTTATAAGAACACGGCGGAACCTCAATCTGTTGCTACTCCCCACATTCTCTTCCTCACCCGCACCCATTCATTATCATGTCAGCCCTTTCCAGCCTCTATCACGTCGAGTTCGAATGCGATGTCGAGGGAAATAAAGTCACCGATCCTGTTTGGGGATACAAGTTAACTCAGCGGTCGAAGGAGGCTCGTCGTGAGGTTCGTTTTGTGCATTCCCTTCGCAATGCTGGATAGATCCCTAATCAGTTTGCTTCAGTTTCGTCGCAACTTGGTCAAGAGACTCGGAGAGCCCAGACGCGAACTCCCCGACTACCTTCGTGCCGACCCACGACTTCCTTACCAGAAGCCACCAAGGTGGCAATACGGCCTTGCGTTTACCAACGAGCAAGTCATGGACTGCGTCGCCCGCTTTGAAATCCCATTGATAGAAGTATCCCCCGATGAACACGACATTCGCCTCTGCGACGCCATCATGAAAGTCACTGAGTTGCTGACTGCCGCGTGCAAAATGGAGATCCATGTCACCGTGCCCATCGACGTGGAGAACTCGTGGATGGTCGGACTATTCGACAACTACAACTGGTGGTCGGAGCAGCTGGTCGAGGAGGAGGAGGAAGAGGTCGTGGATATTATTAGGCGGGCACTGAACATCGAGTCACCTCTGCAGTGGTATTATGATTCCAGGCAGCCTTGATAGGCTTATTGCGATACCGTAGGTCGCCATCCTCTATGTCGTCTTCTGCGTTGACCCGAAAATCCTAGTCCGTTTTCTACCGCACATCATCCAGATCCAACACGCTATTGTATTATATGTTTTCAACTTGCTTTCAAACGGAATTCATTGTACAGTATATATCTTATTTCTAACGTCGTCTTGTGCGGCTTCAGGAGCGACCCAACTCAGTTTGCATGTCACGTTCTGCCGGGCCACGCGAAACCCTCTTCCCACCAGACTGTTTATGTTGCCAACTTGTCGATCAAAGTGCCACCTCCTGCCTTCTTGGCAACGAGGTGCTATTGCTGACTGGCGAAGACCAAGCAAACTGACATTTTCACAACTATACAGAAAGGTAAGTCGTATTTACACTTGCTCGATGATATCCAACGCTTCATTTGTAGGACCAGAACCACCGTTCGGAGGTATGTCTTACTAACGGGAAAGGTATGGTAGATTTCAGTACGTGTTCCTTCAAGGACAACAGGCGTATGCCCATGCAGCGCGAGCCTGAATATGTCCGTCGCGGACTTTACGCGTCACGGTTGACGGGCACGTTGCAGCCCAGGACAAAGGATGGGAATTGTCATCAATGCGACAAAATGAAGACTGCTCATACCATACGTCCCAATCCCTCGCTACACTCTCGACCGAGTAGCGGTATGTTAACGCAATGTCTAACACAATTGTATTGGTCTCGATTGACAAGCTGTGCACCTCGAATAGCTGCGCGGGAGAACACGAGACGGTCATGCGTCCTGGGAACGTCCCCAACGTATGGGCGCGATATCTGATGGGTCTCAGATCGCGCTTTGTTTCTGCCTCGGCCTCCATTGTTGAAAGTACAATAGCATCCAGGAGGTACTGGCAAAGATGTAAAGCGCGAGTTCACTATATCATGTGACCGCGTCGTATAATAACACGTACGGCAACACTGCTCGTCTTGTCTGTATCCATCACCATGTACTCTCAGATCGAACGGTATACTATCGAATACGAACGCGATGCCGAGGGAAACAAAATCCCAGATCGTCTCTCGGGCTATAATTTGACCGAGCAGACCATTCAAGCTCGCCGCGAGGTTCGTCCCCGTTCACTCTGACTCGTAGATGAACCATCTCACTCTGAGATCCAGTATCGTCAGGCCATAATGAAAGGCCGAGAGCCCATGGACGATCTCCCCGACTATCTCCGCGCTAATCCGCGTAGCCCGTACCTGCAGCCGCCCAAGCTGAGATACGGCCTTGCGTTCACGACCGAGCAGCTGTTGGATTGCGCCGAGCGCTACGATCTACCGCTGGAAGAACTACCCATCGAACGACACGCCCTCCACGTCTGCGACGCACTCTGCGAGGTCGATTCGTTACTGTCCGGCGCGTGCAAGATGATACTGCGCATTACGAAACCGATGGACTTGGACAATGAATGGATGGTCCCGCTGTATGACAATTATAATTGGTGGTCAGAGCGCCTTGTGCCAGAGGAAGAGGAGGAAGTCGTGACCCTCATTCGGCGGGCACTGAAGATTGACATGCCTTTGAGATGGTATTATGATGCCTCTCCTTCATCATGAGCTCCGGAGCCAGGCCGTGTTTGTGCGCGTCACTCTGGTCATGATAAACTGTCTAGCTTCCCTTTTCTCGTGTTCCTTTCTGAAATGCAGTCTGCCTACCTCCGTTGTCGTCATACCGTGACAGTAAGACGGGGGAGTAATGCTTGGGCAGCGCAGCGCAGACAGCCTTTCAATTGTACATGATATCAGCTGCGTCGTCCGAATCAGAGAGCACGCAGTGGACTCATTGAAGCAAGGTAAATATTGCGAGCTTGGCACTGGCCCGGCGGCTCGCAGGACTGCGGGCCGCCTCCGCGCTTAACCACGTGACCGCGAAATGTGCAGGACGTCGTTGGCGTCGGGGACGGCATTTGATCTTGACCTTCAAGAGCTTCAAGACTGACCTTTAATGGCTTTGGACACTCACGCGCTCATTGTTGCCCTACGCGTTACCGGCACATGTGACAATCTTTCAGACAATGGAAAGTTTACAAGCGCAATTGACATGACGGTATGATCACAGCCCGCCGAGGATACATTCGCTACACTCTCGCACCCTTCTCCCTTGCATACTGTCATGTCCGCCTTCCCCAGCTTCCATCTTATCAAGTTTGAACTTGATGCGGAGGGCAACAAAATCCCCGATCCTCTTTGGGGATACAGGCTGACTGAGCGGTCGCTAGAATCACGCCGCGAAGTACGTCCCTCTTTACTCTCAATGTCGCGTGCATTTCCTCACCATATTGCAGTACCGCCGCAGTCTCGTCAAAGGACGCGAGCCTATGCGTGAACTTCCTGACTCTCTTCGCGCCGACCCACGACTTCCTTACCAGCAGCCTCCAAGGTGGCAATACGGCCTCGCATTCACCTACGAGCAGCTCATGGACTGCGTCGCTCGCTTCAACATACCTCTAATTGAGGTGTCCTCTGATGAGCAGCACCTTCGCCTCTGTGACGCTATTCTCAAGGTCAACAAATTGCTGACCGCCGCTTGCAAAATGGTCATCCACATCACCGTGCCGATCGACGAGGACAACTCGTGGATGGTCGGGCTTTACGACAACTATAACTGGTGGTCGGAACAGCTGGTCGAAGAAGAGGAGGAGGAAGTCGTTGATATCATCAGGCGGGCGCTGAACATCGATTCGCCGCTTCAGTGGTACTACGATTCCAGGCAGCCTTGAGGAGGTTGCTTCCTGAGGTAAGTTGCCGTCCATGATGCCCGCGTTCAGACAGGATCATACGACTTATTATCTTTCTACCAGGTTGTTTATCTTGCACACTTCTTATGCATGCTCTCGTCCGTCTAACCCCGAGAATCAATTGACGTTCGAGATTGCTTTTCACGTCACCGGAAACGTGCATATTCTTTGTGAGCGGTACATCCCTAGTAGATGATAATAATCTATACAATGATCGCGAGCTGGACGAGCTGCCGAAGATGACCCCCTCGGGCGCGCTGCCATCGACCGGATCCTTTTATGCTCGCCATCATATCTATCCGTTGCCTATTAAAATTCAGCACATTTCATACGATTGCTGTCTGATCGCTGGATTATGTTTAACTGTACACGCTGCTGGTCGACCGCGGTGTTATGGACACGTTGCGTATAGTGTCTTCGAGTCTTAATCGTCTGAATAACAAGATATATGCTGGTTCAGAAATTCTCCAGCATCGCGTGTGCGTGCCGGCAAGACCGAAAAATCATATACTGAAACGTGAGGGATATGCACAACAGATCAAGACTGAAGTCAAGCGGTGGATTACAATGTAGATTACAGAAAACGGAGACGCGGAATACGCCTATTACTTACACTGCGCGACCCTTGCCCTTCTTATCGTTGCCCTTCTTATCTTTGCCTTTCCAGCCTTTTCCCTTCCGTTTTTCCAGTTTCTCTTCTATGGCGATCTCAGCAGCCTCTGCGGCCATCTCAGCAACAATGGCATCAAGCTCGGGATTGGATATAGGGATCGCAGAGAACGAAATTGGCTTGACCCTCGGAGTCGGCGAAGGCGGTGCGCTGGATTCTGGCAGCGAAGCTTCATCATCCGAGACAAACCTATCGTCCAAAGGCAGACCAGGGAGCGAAGAACCGCTGGAAGACGGGCCGGCCTCCCTGTTGATTGGACCCTCCGGCTCGTCTCTGCCTATCTCCTCCAAAGAAAGCGAGTTGCTTCTGCTCCGCGTCTTCCGTTCCGTCAATGGAAGTTGACTGGTGGATCTTTTCAGATGCGCTGTTGGCTTAAAGTCACTGTCTTTAGATTCCTTCGGAGTTGGTGACGGATGAAGCAACTTGGCGACGTATGCATCCTCTCGCAATGTTGCTCCAGAAACTTCTTCAGCAGCGTTATCTATCTGTCTCAATGCGATTCGCTGTTCGGGAACGATAATTAACAAAAGGACATAATCATGGACGGCCAAGCATATCGTACCAGGATATTCTCGTCCTCCGTGTGCTCGCCAGAAGGTACTTGAAACCATGATGGCTGTCGCGACTTGATATGCGGGGCCATAGTGATGTCCAAAGCATTCAAAAACCCGTTGCTAAAAGCGCAATCACTTTCTTCGACAATGCGATGAAACGCATAAAGTGGCCTTGGCTTAAGCATCCGTGGAAGTCCTACGAACATGGTCAGGGAGGACAGAATTCCATTGAGTCTCAAGTGCTAACCTTCAATGCTCTCTACTCGTCTCCTCTTTCCTAGGTTCGGAGGAGTCGACGGTGGAGTGTCCCCCGAGACATCTGAAGATTTGACTTTATGTGATGGAGCATAGGCATCCAAATTGCGGGGCATCTTGTACTCGAAGAACGAGAATTGATTTCCCATGATGAGGAAGGCGTAAACCTTCTTTGCTCCATAACGGCGAAACGCAAAGTAGGCTTGCTCGCTAATTTGCGCGACATGCTTTTCGATGTGATTGATATCAGGGACAGACAGATCAAAGCGCCAATCTTGCCATTGTTCCGGTGGTTTTATTTCTGCCAAGAAAATCAGGCCTGCAGGCTTGGAGGGGAGCCAATTGGAAGGAGAGCTGCGATTGAAAGCGTGTATGGCCCCAAAGTCAGGGTCCCTATACCTCCTGCTTGTCGTCGAAGTACTCCATTCCAAGCGTGTCTGAGGACAACACACAAAAGAACCACCGTCTTCTCGGGATTCACATATGGCGCAATAGATGGAGATAATCCAGTCAGAGACGGTGTAGGACGGAGCTTCTGTCGGGATGTTTGCAGTAGCGTAGGTGAGTGAAGCACACAATGACCGAAAGAAATGTTCCTTCGTGATCAGGATAAGCTAGTAGCATGTTAAAAGTTAGTTATATATCAGGCGCAGAAATAGTGGAAGAAATACAGACATCGGGGTCATTGTGGCAAGCAGCTCGCTGAGAAGCATCGGCCATAGGTGCTCAGAAACCAGTAAATGAGGTGAATTGGCATCACCAACCGTTCTCTATCCGAGCTTTATATGCGTCAAGTCAGATACCCCTTGTAGCGCTTTGAGACATTGTTCCACAACAGGCCACATGGCACATGCCATGCATCGTTTGTGGACGAGGCAGATTGTAATCCCGGTGATTGTTGTCGAGGCAAAAGCATATGAATTGGGAACAAAGCGGAGCGGAATTGCACCGCTTTCCTTCCGCCTCGTGCTCGAACAATGGGAAGTCGGAAGCTTTGGATAAAAGATATGAAATACCGGAAGACATGAGGAGGCCACGCGTAAACACACATACCACGTGACCGTGTTGTTATAAGGCTCAGCCTGTTGGGTTTACGGCGCTTGCCCAACTCACGTCCTACGCCGCCCATCCATCATCATTCTACAAGTCCTGCACCCCACTCCTATCATGCATCCTCAAATCGAACGGTATACCATCGAATATGAACGCGATGCTGAGGGAAACAAAATCCCAGATCGTATATCGGGTTACAAGTTGACCGAGCAGACCATTCAAGCTCGCCGCAAAGTCCGTTCTTGTTCACTCCGACTCGAGGATGCACTCATCTTACCTGTGTTCTTTAGTATCGCCAGGTTTTGACGAAAGGCCGCGAGCCCATGGTCGATCTACCCAACCACCTTCGCGCCGACCCGCGCAGCCCCTACCTCCAACCACCCAAGTTGAAATACGGCCTTGCATTCACAACTGAGCAGCTACTGGACTGCGCCGAACGCTATGAGCTGCCATTGGAGGACCTACCCATCGAGCGACACTCTCTCCACGTCTGCGACGCGCTCTGCCAGATCAACTCACTGTTGTCCGGCGCCTGCAAGATGATACTCCGCATTTCCGTGCCGATCGACGTGGACAATGAGTGGATGGTTGCGCTATATGACAACTACAACTGGTGGTCGGAGCGCCTTGTGCCAGAGGAAGAGGAGGAGGTTGTGACCCTCATTCGGCGGGCACTGAAGATCGATATGCCTCTGAAGTGGTATTACGACGCCTCGCCTTCTTCATGAGCTTCGTAGCCAGGGCTGGTAAGTCGGCGTTAATTCACTACACGTACTTCGCTCACAGTGCTTTCTCTAGCATACCTCCCTTCATGTTCCTTCCTCGCCTGCATTCTGCTGTCCACCTAACATGTTCATCGTTATCGTCCTGCTTTCACGGAGTAATCGTGTGTATGATCTCGCCATAACGCATAATATTTGCTATGCTATTTCTACTCGAGTACTTGTGCCAGCAATCTCTTGGCTATGACGTGCATGCTTGACCGTTGCGAGGTACGTTTGTCAGTTTCCCGGTATGGTCAATGCGCATCAAAAATCATTATATGTCCTGTAGGACCATCAACGGCCCATTTTCATGCATCGCTTCTGAGCCTTGTCCCTCCCATCTCCCGTCGCACCTCTGCGGGGGCCAACTGAACGTACGTGGGACTCTTACACATCGCTTTGTCCCATCCATTGTGTTATCGGACGGTAAACGGATCTCATCAGTTGGCAGTCCTACTATAGGTGGGGCTGCTCGAGGCTCTAGCTGAGTTTGAATCGTAGCGGGGCTTGAATTGTAGCGGGGCTCGAAATTGGCGCACACAACGGTGCCAAACACCGTTACGGCCGTCGTTCGAGTCGTTCTCGAAGCTGGTGCTCCGCATCGTCCGCGTGGTCAGTTCGCCCGCATCAACCATCAGCATCAGAGCCCGCAATGGCAGAACCGGCCCCAGACACTGGCAAGCCCACCAAACGTCGCGTCGGCCGTCCGAAGGGCTCCAAGAACGGGCCCAATGCCGGCAAGAACGGCAACCCTGTGGGCAGGCCGAGGAAGAACCCGCCAAAAGCAGCAACACCGAGCGTGTCACCGAGCGCAACAAAGCAGAGCGCGGAGGCAGCGACAAAGGACGCAGGTGAGAGCCGCCACGTATGACGCTTGGTACGCGAACGCCGCGAGCTGACGCGTTAAATGTCGCATCGCGTCTTTGTGTGCGACGCGTCGGTACAGATCCCCAAGGCGAAATGTCTGAGCCCAAGCCAAAAAAGAAGAAGAAGGGGTCTTCAGACGGCATGGCAAGCACAGACCGAAGAACCCCCGAGACCGGGGACGAAACCGGTAAGTCACATCTATCTCCTCCTAAGGAGGTGTCGGGCGCATTCTGACACGTCCCCGCCAGCAGCAAGCAGCGCGTCGCGCAACCAGTTGGCGAACGGTGTCGGCGTCTCGCGTGCCCAGTCGGCGAACCAGAACCAGCTGCCCAGTGCAGAGGCGCCCGTGTCCGTGCAAGGACGCCGGCGTTCGCACGGCGACGGCACGAACAGCACGAACAGCACCAATGGTCCAGGTGAGAAAACGGCACTTCTCACCTGATGCCGTGGGTCAGATGCTGACCCCCGATCTCCAGACAACGACGATGAGCATAGCAGGAGCGCTGCCCCGCGAAGCCCACCTCGAAGCGCAGCATGTGATGCTTCGAGCGAGGTGCAGACGCCGCATGTGCCCCCTGCCGACGAGAGTGCCCGTCCGGAATCGCCACACGAGCCCGAACGCGCAACGGATTTGGGCAAGATGCCCAAAGAGCTCGTGGCCGAGCTCGACGCCACGGTGTCGCGATCCGCACCACGCACCGACGCGCTGCCCCAAGGCGACAGTGGCCGCGACACCAACGACACCAACGGCGAAGACGGTACGTCCCTCCGGACTCGTTTGTCTGGACTGCCCAGCTCATGGCTCCCTTGCGTTCTGCAGACGAGATCGTGATATTGGTACCCAGCGCGCTCCAGGAAGAGGACCCAGCCTCCGAAGCCGTCCCCTCGAACACGAACACAGGTATGTACAGCACAAAATCCTGCATTCAGACGCATGCTAACGCTGGGGCATCGGCTTCAGATGATACATGTGACAACCGCAAACCCATCAACGTGGACGAGCAGCATGCCACCGCACAAGGCGAAGCCGCCAGACCAGCAGGCCTCGAAGACGAACCAGAGCCATGCGAAGATGAGGACGACGATTTTGCGATGGAAGACGAATTCCGCGACCCGTGCGATGACGACGAGGATGACGAGGGCCCAACAGAGTCTGCCGGGCCCTCCGCAGGACCCTCCAATGTGCCAGCACCCGAGCAGCGGCCTGCCGGCATGAAGTCTTTCTTCTGCCAGCAGCAGTCAGGCAAGCACGAGCTGCGCTCCACAATACCGACGTGGCTCGAAGAGGATTACAAGGAGACGTGCGTGCGCCTGAAGGACAAGATGAAGAATGGATACAAGAAGTGGCCGGCATGCTATCAGGCCAGCACGTTCTGGGACACGGGCAAGAACCTGTTTTTTGCATCGCTCATGCAGTTCCAGCTCAATCCCCGTCTTTTCTACTGTCCGCACTACTTTGTTTGGTTTCCGCACCTGTTCCAGCGCATCCCGTGCCCTGCCTGCCTGTCTGTGAACCGGAGGATGAAGAAGAACTGCGCGTTGGCATACCTGACCCCCCACACATTGCCAAAACGGCCGCGTCGTGTCTACGACATCACGGACGACCACATCTACATCATAGGTCAGCGCTACAGGTGCGGGCATCCTGACTGCCGCAAGACGTACCAGAGCTGGTCCCCAGCGGTCCTGAACATGTTGCCGCCGTCGCTCACAGCCCAGTTTACTTTCCATCTCACCCATCGCAGCGGACTGACGGACGATCTCGCCGCTCTGCTCTGTGCCTGCTTCCAGCGCGGCATGGGCCCATCTCCCTTCGCGGACATGATCCGCACATTTCACATATGGCGTTACGAGCAGCTGCTCCTGCAGTATCTCCAGATGGTGCATTCGTGGGCCACCGCCGTCGAGTCGAACCTCATTGCTCGACACATGCTGTTCGGCGACTGGGACGATCCCACGACCTTTGGTGGCTCTGTGCCATCTGCCAATTACTTCCGCATGTTCTACATTCATAGCTTAGAGAAGCGGGCGGGTGTCCTGGACCAGGTGATGGCCATGCTGAGTGCGCACTACCTGTGCATTGATCATAGCTTCAAGGTCATCAAGCACTTGGGAAAGGTCAATGGCGCACAGATTTTCAGCACGCTTCTCTCTGCCGTAAACGAATATGGCGAGTGCCGCTCCATGACACTGACAATGACAAAGGCACACGACCAGTCCATGCCTGCCCTGTCACAGATTCCACACTCGACCCAAAAATACAGGCACAATGACACGGAGATCATCTTCACGGACAGCCCAAGGGCCGACAAGGCAGAGCTCGAGTGTATCTTCCTCGCACTGTTATGGGGAGTTGAGCCAGTGCTCTCGTCCTCTCTCAAGCAGCTGTGCATCCCCGAAGACTGGGACATCTATGTCTTGAGCTCAGTATGGGTGATCAACTTGCGGCTACAGACACTGCTCGACGACGCTCGGCACCTCCCATCTGGCTCGACATTCTCACTCGCTATGGATATGGAATGGCCCGTGGACCATGCCAACGGGATTCAAGGCCGCATCGCTGTCATCACAATTGCTTTTGACCAATGTGTTTATGTCATTCCGGTGAGTGACGTTCCCCGGATGCTCTCGCACTGTACTCACCCCATAGACCAGGTCTCTCCTTACACTCGACCGGACGGATCTCTGAACCTCCCGAACATGCTGCTGGTCCTCCTGCAGTCAGAGCGCATCATCAAGTATGGAGTCCACATCAAGGCTGACTTCATGCGCCTGTTCCATGACTGTGGCTTGGCTGGCAAGTTGGCGAGTTACCGTTTGTCGGTGCGACGGAGCTCGGAGCTGTGGCATGGAACCATCATCTTGCAGAACGTGCCAATGTCAGCCTGGTCGACCTGACCGCACGCATCCTGTGCCGGTCTCTACTCAAGGAGACCTCCATCTGCATCAGCACGAGGTGGGATGAGCTTCCACTCTCCAAAGATCAAATTGATTATGCGGCCCTGGATGCCTACGCTTCCTGGAAACTGTATGAGGCCCTGCACGCTCGAGCAGGAGTCCCTTCGGGAGTGTTCGTCTCACTTTCCACCCCCGTTGGCACCCACGTCAAGCTCCTCTCGTGTGACCATACATCTGTCATCGCCTACGGCGTGCTTTCTGCTGACCACCCGCTGAAGTTTGATGGTGTGAACATGATGCCAACCCAGGCCCTTGTCAATGTCACTGCTGTCCTAATGCCTGCATATCTCATGTGGCGCAAGCTTCTCAAGTCAAAGCAAGCTACACCCCTTTCCGAGCTCATTGCCTCCGGCCTTCCCTGTGCTGTGCTGTGCTGCTTGAAGGATCTGCAGACATGCATTGGAGAGGAGGCGAAGACTGTGCCAAGGCCTCAAGCTCAGTCAGGTCAACTGCCATCGTGTCTGCCTATCCAGCCTGTGGAACCATATTCAGACCCAACCCTCCTAGAGCCAGAGCCTGGAGTCTCGTCATTGGCTCCCAGTGATGATGAGAAGGCTGACTATGATGCAGAGCAGGAACAGAAGCTAGAGGACTCAACGGCTGATCCGCAGAGTGCTGAGCGAGCTCAGACACTCTCTGCCTTGCTCGATGTACCCGAAGGAGCCTACAGATCTTCGCCGGTTCACTCTCGAGTGATCGGCAATCTGTGGCACTTCATGGACCAGTTCAAGGTCCCGATTCACCATGGCTTACGCTGTCCCTTTGTTTGAGCCTTGCGGGATGCACTGCTCATTCCAGACCCTGCTGACCGAGATGCGGTCATGGCTGTTGTCTCGAAGGAGTCCAAGTTGATGTTTGACCAGCTGGTCTTACATCACTCTGATTGGGTCTGGCAGCAGGTTCGACGGCATGTCCCGCCACCGGAGGAGCTTGCGCCGCATGTCCTGGCCATCCTTCAGATGTATGGCCCCATGAAAGATGCAGTGACAGGACAGCCACTTTTCAATGACGCCACCTTCGAAGCCATCCCACCAGCCTTGGAGAACCTGCAGAAGGGATACTACTCGGATCCCCCCGACATTCCAATGTACATGACACGTGGGAAGGATGCCAACAGCCTCACACTTTATCGGTGTGTTCGGGGCACGAACAATGTCGAAGGCGGCATTCATCAAAACCTTGCGAAGCACATCGGCTCATACAACACCAGTCCACGCTTCGCAAGAAATCTGCTGCACGACTACTGTTATCACCACAATGCGAGGGTATGTCACCCCTGTCCTCTTCTTTATCTTTCTTGGGCTTACGTGTCCATCGCCGAGTTTCAGGTCGGCACGCTCAATCGCACGGAAGTCCCTTACAAGCATTCCTTTGACATCTGGACCCTCAACTGCATCTCCGAGCTCCAAGACCAGACCTCCCACCTCTTCGTCAATCATGCAAAACAGCCGCTGAGGGGGTGGGTCAACGGAAACCACTATGAGCCATCTACCAAGCACTTCGGCATCTTACCCTTGTCACCTGCCGTGTGGCACAAGCTCGGCATGCTCGAGTACAATGCCACGCATGCTACCGAGATGGGTATCAGACATGCAGACCTTGCCTCGCAACAGGGCACAAGGTTTGCCGTCCTTCCCATCCACACATCAGAAGAGCGTGCCTTCTACAGGATCCTGGTACAGAAGGCGACCGGGCACTTTTGCGCAAAGGATGACTCCCAACTTGGTCACGGTGGCACAGGAGTGGTCCATGCACTGCGACGGGAAATCAATATTTTACAAGGTCAGTCACATCCACCACAAATTCGATCATGATGCTGCTCGCTCACGCCGAGGCTCATCGCTCGGTATTGTCGGCAGCTTCCCGAACATCTGAAGAACTACTACAAGAAATGGTCCGAATTTTGTAATGAAGAGAACTCGACGGAGCAGAATCTTGCTGCTTACAATTGCATACACGACCTGCTGACCTCGAACGCTCCGTCCATCCCAGCAATCACAGCTCGAACACCGCAGCCACTTGATCAGGCCGTCGATAGTGCCCGGTGCATGCAAACAGTTACAGCAGTCTCGGAGGTCTCCCAGTGGCAGGTTGATGTGCTGCTGGATCAGCTCAGTACTCGACAATCCACCATCCAGTTCCACTATGGCGAGCACATGACAAGTGCGGCAGCACCGGCAGCCAACAGCAGCCACGGGAAAGCGAACGGCAAGAAACGAAAGCCGGAGGATCAGCCCGAAGGTGCGACGCCTCCCGTGAAAAAATGAAAGGCACGTACCTGCCAGACATGCCGCACTGAGACTTGCCCCACTGCAAGGCGAGGCCCATGCCCCACACTGAAGGTACGTCCCATCCTGCGCCACGATGCTCAGTAGGTGGCCGTGCTGACCGTCGAACGTGATTGCAGATCGCAGGAGGTTTGAGGGACATTCGACAGATGTTCGGTGAGAATAGGAATGCTGGCAGCGGTTGAGCGAGGAGTGAGGGATAGGGGCGGAAGACGATGCAGCCTGGCGCAGAGTCAGACCGTGCGGCGACACCTGTGATGCATGCACGATGCTCTGATCTTGATTGATGCACGATTGTCGATATCGTACTCACGCTTAATCATATTTTGATGGATTGATGGACCTGACCAAGTTCGAACTGTATCTTTGATCCGTACGTTACCGAGCGCCCGCAAGCCGAGAGGAGAGGACATCGGACTTCCACCCTCTGCGGCCTCCCTCTCCTCCTCCTCCCTCCCCCCTTCGAATTAATTTAATTAATTTCAATTAATTTAATTTTTTTCTTCCCCAACAGCCCCAACTATAGTATAAGTGCCCATCAGTTGGCCTCTTTCCGCCCCCAGGTCATAACCTTAAAAAGGCAATTTGTGGCGCACCCCGTCCGATGCCCGGAGCTCGAGGCCGAACTGGCATAAGTCGGCCGGAAATATCACTTAGGTATGGTTAACCAGGTTGTTGGGTCACAATAAATAATTGCCTGCATTGGCCAGACCTGTCTTAGACAAAAATATGATGGAAAAAGGTGGATTTATTGAGTATGATGGAAGGAGTACCCTACAGTACACGAAACCAT
>SFCI01000667.1:0-16875 GCA_004681135.1 Hericium alpestre | reverse complement strand
TGTCTCCTTTCTGCAGCTTTCTTCTGCGCGCCATCGCGTCGCCGCCTTCACGATGACCATTCATGGCCGTCGGGTGCTGCATTTAACGCCGCCCGCCAAGCGCCGCATCACGTCGCAACGGACAACGCATGGCCTTGAAGATGCGTATGACACCGCTGTAAGTGTTCGTTTGAGCTGGATTGGACGGGTGAATTGCACGCATCCCGCCGTCATCGTACTGTCACTCACCTGCGTCCTTCTCGCAGTCGTCTTGTTTGGCATTGCAGCTCGTCGGTCTCGACATCGACGGCTGATCCCCATCCCCTCGCCACTACCCGTCCATCGTGCGGCTGCCCACGCGTTGGTCGCGACCGAGGGCGTCATCGTCAAGTTCCTGCCGAAGACGCGCACCTTCGATGTTGCGGCACATGCACATATTGAGGATTCACGCGCCGTCACGTCGAACGACTGCCCATTCGCCGGCTTGCGCACTACTCGCCCACTCTTCCGTTCCCGCCGGTTTTTCGCGCGTTCTGGCCATGGTGCGAGCGCGCCCCGAGGGCGTCATCGTCAAGTACCTAGGGATGGCACGGCTCGTCAGTATCACTGGGCGCGCGCGGTCCAAGACATGGTGCTCACCGATCTCGACATCGGCGCGTGCGCTGGCTGCCGTCCTGCTTGCCGCATGGACACCGATTTGCCAACGCCCACGTGCAGCCTTTCCCACCGCCGTTCATCGGTGTCGCACGCTGCGTCGCAGGCTGCCGGTGCCTGGGTCACGGTCCGAGGGCGTCATCGTCAAGTACCTGCGAATGGCGCGCCTCGTCGGTATTACAGGGCACACGGAGGTCAATAGATGGCTCACCGATCTCGCGTGCCGTCACCGTGTTTCTCGTATCATCACTGACCTCCCGACTTTCCCGTCCACCATGCCTTCCCCTCGCCGTTCCTCGGACTCGCGCGCTGTCGGGAAGCCTGTCGGACCCGAGGGCGTCATCGTCACGTACCTGCGAACGGCGTGGATCGTCAATATACCAGGCGCGCTGGCTCGGAGGCATCACTTACCGGTCTGCGCGCGTCTCGAGCCGCGTTCCCCACGTCCTCTCCGTCTTCCGAGCGCATACCGCCGTTCCCGCCGCGGATGGCGCAGGGCTTTCTGTGTACCGAGACCACCATCACGACGTCGCCCGCTTTCTCGCCGTCTTTGCGATGTCCCGGCATTCCCCACACCCACTCACCACCTGTTTTCACCGCAATCACCCCCTCCAGATTCCGGGCACATGTCGACGGGCATCGAGGGCGTCATCGTCAAGTACCTGCGGACGCCGCCTGGTCAGCGCTATCGGGGACGCGGACTTGGAATCACGTACCGGCGAGCCTCAACGCTGCGACGTTCCCCGTATCCTGTTCGTCCTCTCTCCACTCCGTCGACACTGCCCTTCCCGTCGCTATTTGCCTCACGCACGGTGTCCCTCGTACCGACGCGTTCGCCGCTTCCCCGCGTATCGCCTCGCCACCCCTTCCCGCCGCTGCTCTGCCTCCCGAACTCGCACCCAGGACACGCCAAGGGCGTCATCGTCAAGTACTTGCGGACGGCGCCTTGTCAGCGTTATTGGGGGCGCGGACTTGGAAGGCTCACGTATCGGGGAGCGCGAACGTTGCTACAGCCTCCGTGACCTTCCCCGCATCCCGCTCGTGCTCGCTGCACTCTGCGGATCTCCTTTCCCGTCGCTGTTCGCTCGCCGACCTGCTGCGCGCGGTTTCCGTGTTCGCCGCTTCGCCGCACATCCCCTCGCCATCCGTCTGCGCCGCCTTCCAACCTCCCGAAGTCGCGCACCAAGGGTGTCATCGTCAAGTTACTGCGAGCGGCGTCAGCGTGTTCGGATGCAGCCGATCGGAGAAATCACTCACGGTCTGCTCGCGTCGCTGCGACGCGCCGCCCCGATTGCCCAAATCGTCGTCCGCGACTTTGCTCTCCGGATGGCTTCTGGGCGTCGTTGTCGAGATGGAGGTGGGAATGACATGGAGCGTGTCGGACAACTTGATAGACGTCGGGGAGGGTAAAATCGACTGGAGTAGCTAGAAAACACGTAGAAAAGAGCAGAAAAGAGCAAACCGATGACCGACCCAGCTACGCGCAGACTGAACAGCGCTAGGCGACGGTCCTGTGGCGTCCAAGGGCGGAGTGTGTGTAGAAAGTAGAAATAAGACTATGTCTCACCATTGCCCTCGGTGTGTTCGAACGGTTTCAAGAGACGCCATTGGCAGAGCCTGAGAGAGACGCGTCTTGGGCGCTTAACGGCGATGTGGGGAAGGGCCGTGTCAGGCACATCTGGACCCACTCGATCACTTCTACTCCCATCAACCCCTTCGTTGGCTCCACACACGTCCACAACGCGTTTCTTCACAACCACTCTCGCTCTCGCGGGCCTTGCAGGCTACGCTCTGGGCCATTCAGCCCCAAGCGCAAGTCGCTCGGCTTTGGCCCCGTTCACCCCCATGCCAAGTTCCATAGCGACCCCGTCGTCGTCACCAGCAACTTTGGCACCACCGAGGATCCCCTCGAGATTGCGCGGAGCTTTGTGACCGAGCTCTTGGGCCCGCAGCTCGCCGGATGGCGGTGCGGGTTGGAATACGGGCGGCGGGGGTGACGCCGGTGTCTCCTGTGCGGCATATTGTCTGCGCAGCAATTCCTTCTCCTCGGCGGCAGACATTGGCTGACGGTTCGGAGGGTGAGACATGGGCGGTGGTGACGCGGACGTCGGCGCCACTGCATTCTGCGCGGCTGCCTGAGCGGCCGCGATGGCGTCTCGCGCCTCATATGCCTGTCTGTACCTCTCCTTCTCAGACAGCTGGCTCTGGATGGTTTGATTCTGTGCCTGTGCCTGTGGGTATTCGCTGCTCGGCACCCAAGGGGGCGGGAGGTCTTCGCCGTTGCTCATGCGCGAGGTGGCGGAGACGGAGCGGCCGAGGTGGGGTTGGTACGAGGGGTCGCCACCATTGGGTATATACATTGCGGACGGGAACGAGGACATGCCACTGTCCATTGGTCCGAAATGCGCCTCTTGGTGGCGGGACACAGCATGCTTTGCGTACTGATAGCGCCGGAGCATTTCCTTTTCCTCTTCTGCGGATGGAAGAGGGCCTGCGGAATTGGCGCGAGAGATCTGATGAGGGGGNGTAACAGGTTGTCTTGAGTTCCATCCATTCGGAGGTGTCACCGGTTGCTTGCTCATGGAAGAGATGGCAGCAGAATATAGCGCGGCGCCGGCGGACACCGCAGGTTTGCCTGGCGTGTGGAAGTTCTTTGCCGACTCACGCGAGTCCCCTCGCGTGTGCGAGCTCGCAGGCGGCGACATCGAATACTGGGTCACAGAGCTCTGCAAGATACGTGCGTTGTTCTGCGCCTGGTTGAATAGTCGAACTTTCTCTTCCTCGGCGGTCGGCCAGCTTCCGGGTGATGAGGGCGGCGGACTACCAATGGGCGACATAGCTGTGCGCTGCCACGAGTATCGGTAAGCAGTTGTGAACTCCAGGAACTGTGTCAATATTTACCTGTGGGCTAGGAGTTCGATCGATCCGGTTCTGCGTTCTCTCCACCTCGGCTTTCGCCTGCTGGTACAGTCTCGCTTTCTCCTCTTCTGCACTTAGCCAGGCCGAACGAGCGGCGGGCTGCTTGGGCGACGGCGTCGTCACAGGGAGCGCCGAAACTGGATGCTCCGGCGAGCCAGGCGCATCGTCCTCTTCTGGAATCTCGTCATCCAGCGCATTAACAATCGTGAATCTGTTCATTTGTCCGAGCGTGCTCGCCCGCTGGCGCCGACCAGTTCCAACACCATTCACACTGACCTCGGAGGGATTACTGTCCGCGGTACGCGGCCGCGCCTGCAAGCTCATCGTGTGCCGCTGGGATGGTGAGTCAGCTGCAGACGTCGCAGGACGCAGCAACCCGAACTCGTCTGGTCGCCCGAGAGACGATTGCGGCGCATGCCCGTTCATGTTCGGCATCGTCTGCGCAGATGGATTATGGCCGAAGTCCACAGAATCCGAACGCATGCGTTCGTTCATTGATTGGACTTGAGATATACTAGGGGCATTCCCGCTGAACGGGCGAGATGGTTGCGTGCGGCCTTCCAACGGCGTCAGGGTCATCGAGGACGTAGGTGGCTGAAGGGTGAGCGTGGCCGCGTTTCCTATGCGTCTGTGAGCTGGTTTAGTGTCGTCTGTCAGCAGCTGTCTCCGAAAGCTAAGCTCACCGAATAGCCTCAGTAGAGACATATCTGGGCAAAGATATCAGCTTGTGTTCGCACTAGTTCGCAGGAGACACATACCTTGGCCAATTCGATACGATCACTGGCAGCTCTGTGATCAACGGTTTGCCCGTGCCCATGAGCGCCTTCACGATGCAGACGTAGTTAATGTCGATGTGCCGCGCGGACGTGAGGGTTGCCGTCGTATGCGATTGGGGAATCATGCATGACAATTGCGCCTTGTGACTAGTTCCGCCATACAGCGTCGCATTCACCGGCATCTTCTGGTCACCTATAATGTTGATCTTCACTTGGGGCGCCGCTTTCTTCCCTGTTGAATGTGGGCCCACGCGGAAAATTGTCGTCTCCTTAAGGGTGAACTCGAAGCCTCGTAGAATGACTGTGTGCAGGCTGTCCGATTTCACGATGGCATGCACGGCGACGCGGTCGCCTGGCCCATAGCAGTTCTGCGTGCGCTCCACCGTTAACACCACAGCGTCTTGCATGAGATCGCGTGATTCGGGCTGTTGATAGATTGGCCATGTTGAGTGTAGCTCGTGCTTGTCGATAATGATAGGTGTTGAGGACGTTAGGATGATTGATTTGTTTCGACGTAAGAAGCCTCTGCAACGCATTCAGTAGAAAGTCCCACTATAAGATGCATGGAAGTTACGCACGACTTTCCCTGAACGCACATCTGCCCCACTAATTCATACTTCACCCCAGCTTTCAAGGCACAATGAATAAGGCTGTGAACCCGCGTCGTAAACTTATGGTTACTTACCTCCTTTCTCGAGCGTCAGACTTGGAGGAATTGATTCAGGTATTCGAATGTAGAATGGGATCTCTTTCTGTGTGACAGGTCAGCGCTGAGGGGCCCGAGTCTACCATGAGCAAGTCACTCACCATCTGTAACATGCTAAACTCCTCACTCGACTGCCACAAGTTGATGGGGCTCTGTCCCACATAATCGAAGAAAGAGTTCTGCGTCCCACCGCCGGGCAGAGTCTCGATCTTGCGGAGCTCGATTCGCACATACTTGGCCTTGACGCCTTGCGGTCCCATGCGCACCTCGATAGCCTGTCAAGCAGCACGTCGCATCATTCAATCTCGGGATCTCAAACAACGATGCTCACCCCCTTAACGGCCGCCTGGGGCCTGTCCGGCGCACCTGGGGGGGATTCCAGGATACCCTGGAAGATAGTGAGCACGCTGAGACAGGGAAGCGCGTGACGCGCCGAACATACCTTGCACGAACTCGACGTTGGGCGGCGGCCTGATGGTTCTATATAAAGTGATCAGTAAAAGACATGGCAATCCAGAGCAAAAGCTTACAATTTCGTGGCCTGAGCCATGAGAAGGAGGAGGAGAGGATGATCGGAACGTGGATGGCGTTGGATCCTGAATACACATATCATGGGCGCCTTCCGTATTATTCGGTCATGCACAGCCCGGCCCGCCGGCGCACCGCCTGTGGGGCATCCTTCCATCGTTCGTGTTTAGCGTTCGACGCTGTTCGAAACTTCGTTGCACTTGCTCAACCTGCTGTTCTTACTTAACGTCTCTGTTCGAGCAGGATCTATTCACCACTATGTTTCCCCTCGGCCTAGGTAAGCGTATCTATTGAAATGAAACAGATAACCTCGTTTCGAGCACCATGCAGCTCATAGAAATCGGAAACACCATGGTTCGGTCTGGTACAGTGTCAAGATGCTCCATGGGGACTACGATCCGAATAAGTGCTATTGATTCTTGATCCACGCGACGACATAATACGAGACAAGTTATACAACATTTCCTACGACCTCGAAGCTGTCCGTGAAAGACGAAACGCAGGATTACCAAATATCACAATGGAGTAGATGTCCGAGTGTACGCGATCTCCGACAGGGAGAGATAGAAGGGCAATTAATCGGTGATCTGGAAAACAGGGCTATCGTTTCCGGCTTCACCGAACACTGATGGTCGGAATCAGTCGATACCAGCACTGAGAAAGATGGGAAGCTAACTCACGAACGAGCTGATAGTCGCCAGGCGCCACATCGGGAACCTGCACCACGACGCGGCCGTCCAAGATGTTGAAGCCCGAGGCCAAGGTCGCCGAACGGTGCAGACAATGAGAACGGGCTTCGCACTCAAACGTGATCATGATACTCACGGCCAGTGATAATGCCGTTCGTAACCAGCTCGATCGTACCAGCGGGGTTCGTGATTTCCTGGGGCGGGTTGGACGTGTCCCTGCGCGAGATCATACATACTGCATCAGCCATAGCAGTGCATTGGACAATCAGGACATATGCTCACCAAGTGACATTGTGGTGGTTCCCGACCTTCCATACCGTACCCGCGTGAGGATATGTAATGGGTGGGACAAACACATCGCGAGTCTCGAGCACGAGTGGGGCAGCATTGCTCAGCGCGGACAGCGTTGCGAAGAGAGCGCAGACATTGACGTAGGTCGTGAAATCTAAAGAACATGCTTCAGCCAAGCGAGCCTTTATACGCTCATTTCTCGAGAAAAATAGGCTGGCTCTCGGGATAGAAGGCTCGAAAATGGAGTTAAATGCGTTTGTGCGCCTGGCTTCAGATCATACCACTCACCGTGAAGCACTCTCCTTCCAAGTTCCGCCGAACGAGACGTGTCGAGTGGCGCGGAAGTGCCTTCGAATGCCAAGTAGTGTTAGCCAGTGCTGGTAGTGCTGGTCGACTGCTCTAGAAGTCATACAAACCGCAAAATGGGAGTAAATTTCGCTGCAGAGAAGTGCTCACAGGGCGAGACGTGGACTGGACGTCGGGCGAGTGAGGCACGAACACTGGCCGACGATGGTGGTACATGGCCGTACGTTGATCTCCTTCCCGCACCCGCTCTATACTTGACGCGCGGCAATGCACCTCGGTGGCATCTCGGTGGTTCTGATATGTTTTCGAAAAGACGACAAGAAACAGGAATCAGTTCCCTGCGTGTAAATGTATGACTTGCCTTAACGTCCACGAGAGAAATTTATGTAGATCTGAGAAGTCAGACGTTTAGGAACCGCTTCGAAATCAAGGCCAGTTGAAGAAATTTAGAACCCTATCGCAAAGGGAGAGCAGCCAAGACTTGTCACTGAACACCTCCCGGCTTAGACGGACTATGTAGGTGGCTGGAACAGATGGAGACCCTTCAACACAACTCCGTTTGAGCCTAGCTCGAGTCGTCATGACCCGATCATGAGCACGACATAGCGCTTGTACGTCTGCCCTGTGAGCTGCAGCTTGGGCTTAACAGTGAAACAGGAAGCGCTTAACTTACGAGCTTCAGTAAGATGAACGGAACATAGTTGATGAAAAACATTCATGGGCGGCAACAGGAGGGTCTTCGATAAGGATTCCGAATGCCATTGGACCGGGGAAGTATGTTGTGATGACGAGGACAAGGATATCCTAGTCATGCTCAGTTATCTTCTCCCGCACGCTGAGAATCCAGGACACGGATGCCATGCGGGTCGTATCCGATCTCAACCTGCGCTGACCTCTGACCACAGTTGAATAATTGCGGAAAGGTTTGGGGAACAATGCGTTCGCAACCTCGGGCAGGCTACCGTGTCCAACTGCTGTATGGAATTACCCATCGATAAAGGCTACCAAGAGAAACTGCTACGTACGATGGGCATATGCTGGGGGGTGACACCGAGGATGGCGTAATAGCCTTACTGAGAAAGATGACACCCTGGAGCTCCTGAGACGCATGGGGCTCTGAAAGCTGAACGAGCGGATTGGAGGCGGATGGATGAAGACTGCAGGGCGCCTTGACGGTGTCAGCAGTGACTATCAATTGACTCGACATATCGCCTGCCAGAGACTGTGAGATTCAC
Source organism: Hericium alpestre (assembly GCA_004681135.1). Classification (NCBI taxonomy): domain Eukaryota; kingdom Fungi; phylum Basidiomycota; class Agaricomycetes; order Russulales; family Hericiaceae; genus Hericium; species Hericium alpestre. The sequence continues at coordinate 8,792 of SFCI01000667.1, read as the reverse complement.
CTCTGAGCTGACATCGTATAAATTTTGAAACTACAAGATAACTTACTATCATGTAGGACTAAATCTTTCTGAACCTGTTCCATGCCTATGATACCGTCGGTCTCCAGGGAATTTGACCTGCAAGCCATGTCTATAATATCAGTGGCAAGTACATACCTATCTTTACGGATGCGCATTTCACAAGGGTTCCTGTGTGCGCTGTGGAGACATATGATCAGAACAGGTAGCGTCGGACTGAATTATGTCGAATGCAGGACTCTCTGCTTTGGAATTGTCATTGATACACGTGTATGAATGAACGAGCAACGCAACACAATCTGCCGATGGTCAATACACAAGACGCGCCACTGCACATCTCAGAATGCTGGAATTAAACGGCTCGATTTCAAGTCTGATGGCACCGGTCCCGATGGCTAAGATCGGGCCTGGCGGCTGTATGATCGTGCTCGCAACGCCCCAACATGATAGAGACTGAAATGACCACATCGCGATTGTATCCTCTCGTCAAACATCGCTTCACCTTATTGTGTTCTGTCTATTTTCAGCACCAAAATCAAGATTGTGATTATCTCGCATGTGAGATGCCAGATAGATGGTGATCCAGATTTTCTCAAGTAAATCGTGATAGCAATGGACACACCCCGCCCCAAGCTCGGAGCAGGGCCGTTGCTGCGATCCCGGTTCAGTGCGATGACCACTATCAGATATTCATCAATGTGGCATACCTGTAATTCGAAGACGAAAGTGCTCGCCGCCTCTGATGCATTTCGGAGGCGGTACGAATCATCAAAATGAATCTGCTCCTGCACAGATGTCTACCGCTAACGAGGCACAACATGATTGAGGTTCGCCACTGCAGCAGCGCGTCGGGCTATGCATGTACTGTACCACTGCAAACAATTAGCGGCATAAACGCTTACAAGCACACAATGATCATTCCGAAAAGACTTTCCTTCTCGGTCATGGCTCTGTCGAGGGTTATGAGTTTTTGAGGCAGGAAGCCTCTCTTCGACTTGCTGACGAACGAAACATCTGGAACTTGGAAGCAAGCATGCCCCGCTGAGTTTGAAATCCGTTCGGCGACTGCCGAAGGGAAGGGAGGATGGAGGCTGAAAAATTGTTATCACTGAGCTCAACGTCTCAACCCACGACGGTCAAATCGATCAACACACCTAAGACAACACACCCATCCTTTCCAAGAACTCGTCGACCCCAGCAGTCGACACTTGGATCAGAACCTAAAAGTACAACATGTCAGCGTACGTAGCCAGAGTTGAGAAGGGTCTGATCGCATCTGACACACTTTGTCATACAGAGAAGAAACTCTCCAGGACATCCCCGAGGGGGAGATTGAGTCCAACTGGGACCAGGTCGTCGACAAGTGCGTTTTTCGCTCATATGACAGTGGAAAGAAGCATGGCTTATTGTTTTGAACAGCTTCGACAATATGGACCTGAAGCCGGAGCTCCTCCGGGGTGTCTACGCCTACGGGTGAGTGTTTTTCTCTCGTTAGCGGAGGTGTCTCAAGGCTGACTTTGCATGCAGTTTCGAGCGTCCTTCGGCTATCCAGCAGCGCGCCATCGTCCCTGTCGTGCAAGGCCACGATGTCATCGCACAGGCCCAGTCGGGCACGGGCAAGACCGCCACTTTCTCCGTCTCCATCCTCCAAAAGCTCGACCCGAATATCAAGGGCACTCAGGCGCTCATCCTCGCGCCTACGCGCGAGCTGGCGCAGCAGATCCAAAAAGTTGTCGTTGCGCTCGGCGACTACATGAACGTCGAGTGCCATGCGTGCGTTGGCGGCACGAATGTGCGCGAGGACATGGCGAAGCTCCAGGAGGGCGTTCAGGTCGTCGTCGGCACGCCCGGCCGTGTGTACGACATGATCAACCGCCGTGCCCTCCGCACGGACCACATTAAGATCTTCTGTCTTGACGAGGCGGACGAGATGTTGTCGCGCGGCTTCAAGGACCAGATCTATGAGCTCTTCCAGCTGCTCCCCCAGGACACCCAGGTCGTCCTGCTCTCGGCCACCATGCCTGCGGACGTGCTGGAGGTGACGAAGAAGTTCATGCGTGACCCCATCAGGATCCTCGTCAAGCGGGACGAGTTGACCCTCGAAGGTATCAAGCAGTTCTACATTGCGGTTGAGAAGGAGGAGTGGAAGCTGGACACGCTCTGTGATCTCTATGAGACCGTCACCATCACCCAGGCCGTCATCTTCTGCAACACGAGGCGAAAGGTTGACTGGTTGACCGAGAAAATGCACTCGAGGGAGTTCACTGTGTCTGCCATGGTACGTAATATGCGATGCGCGCGGTTTATTCTTTGCTAATGGGAGTCATGCAGCACGGAGACATGGAGATGAAGCAGCGCGAGGTCCTGATGAAGGAGTTCCGCTCGGGCTCATCTCGTGTCCTGATCACGACCGATCTGCTTGCCCGTGGTATTGACGTGCAGCAGGTGTCTCTCGTCATCAACTACGACCTGCCAACGAACCGCGAGAATTACATTCACCGTATCGGTCGTGGTGGTCGTTTCGGTCGTAAGGGTGTCGCCATCAACTTCGTCACCACGGAGGACGTGCGGATGCTGAGAGATATTGAACGTGAGTACTCATCAGTATAGGTTCTCAGCCCCGATCCTGATCCGATTTCAGAATTCTACAACACGCAAATCGATGAAATGCCTCTCAACGTCGCGTGTGTACTCTTTGATTGCCGTTCGATTGACCCTGTGCTGACAACCGGCCTCATCTCCAGCGATCTCATCTAGACGCATACGCCCACCACCATTCCAGGATTTCGGCACGACAGACAGATTCGTTCCTACGTCCCACCAACCGTACTGTACGAGCTTTCGATTTTGTTGCTCACGAACATCATTCTTCTGTGTTTCTTGATCCGTGCCCCGTGCTCTGTTTATCTTACCCGATTGTTTCACTTGCAAAAGCTCGAGGCTTCTGTGTCGTCGCTAGGGCGGGCACTGGCCAGTGCTATCTCTGTGTCTGTTTCAATAATATGCGTGGCGCTGTTGTAGAGCAACTACAACATCTTGTAATTTTGTGTGTGCTGATGATATCATTGCGATGTATAAGAGAAGCAGGTAAGGTGAGATTGTAGCTATACTTATGTGTGCGTTGATCACCAAACTAGCTCGAAATTTCCCTGCTGATTACTGTGTTCATTTACCGATGACATTGATATCGCAGTGAAGAGGGTTGAAATCATGATGTAATTTCTTGACAATGATGAGACTGCGTGAGTGCGAGACGGAGACAGATGAGAAGCAGCTATCCCGATGGTGGCTCGTCTGAGGATGACTTGACACGCTCCTTTCTTCCTTCCTACTTACCTTCAGCGGTCATGGAGTTCATTACGGGCTTCTCCACAAGGCACACGGAGCATGCAACCCAGAACTCGACACAATGGCAGCTGTACAGCCTTGTCGGGCCCCTGGGTGCAAAGAAGCCTGTGCAGTCGAGACGCCGACAACAAGAGCACAGGATTCATGGCCCCGACCTTGCGCCGACTATTGCTCAGCCTCGCTAGATCGCGGTAGGACAGCTTCTCAGTCAACATCGCTCTCGGACCTGGGAGCAGCCCTATCGTCTGATGCGGGGCTTATGCTCTCCACCCGGGCCCTTTTCGTAATCGGTGACCACTGATTTATGTACGGCCCGCCGTGCACCAACAAAGTCAAACTCTCACCCGGTCTCTGGTCGTTTGTCTACCTTTAAAGGACAACAAAGGCGCCACGCTCTCGCCCGTATCGACCCACTGTCTCCACGCTTTTATCTTGCCATTCTCCTCGACAGTGCCACTTGGCTCTATACAGCGACCGTTTTGCTCTGGACAGCGTGCGGTGTGCGCTGCTGTCGCTATAAAGCGTCCATTGTCGCCGTGGCCGACCTTCCGACCCACCCTACCCAAACGCCCCTCTTCCTCCGCCCACATCGATCGGCTTTATCCTAACCGCCCTTGTGTCATGGCCTTGGTCGAACTGAGCTTGAACCGGCCACCGTTCTCTGGCATGCCGTATAAATACCCTCCGGTGCGTCCCCGGTCCGTCACTCCCCCCGCTGCCCATGTTGACGAATCCTTACCCCACCGCCTTCTCCGCCCGCCGCCCACGCGCACAGACCCTCTCCCTCGTCGTCCGCCCCAGCCCCGCCCCATGCCCCGCCAGGCCCCGCCCCTCCTGCCGTGCTGCCGTTGCCACCGGTTGGTCACCTGGTGCGAGCTAGGATCAAGCTCCACCTGTATATTGCATGTCCGACGTGGCTGCGATATCTATCAACTTCTGCCGAAAAGGGCCTATGGATTTGTAAACGGCTGTAGCAGCATCGACGAGTAGATTCAGAACTGTGTTGTCGGCGGAGGCAAATTGCGATCGACAGAATGACTCATGAGACAGAAGGTAGTTCTCAGTCAGCGTCGATCATAAACGCTGATAAGATTAGATTTTCGAAACCCTCTGATGTCGGTTAGCCCCAATTTCAAGGCACGTCGTCGAAGCACAAACGATAACAATCATTCTATGTAGCTTCAATGCCAGCGAGCTACGCTTCACGGTCCATGAACTGTGAGTCGGAACCCAGCAGGTCTCGAAGAAAACCAAGCAACATGTTCTCACCTGCGGACCCTCGGGCCCGATGAATCGGGAGACTGCGGGGGCGGGATATGTTACTTCATGCCGAGGTCATGCCGCCCAGCGCAGCCCCGCAGGAATTACTCACAAATATAACGGTGCGTATCCGTAGTCATCTTCTGCCTTCTAACAACCCTCATCTACAGCCTCTCGCCGCCCTTCTCGCTGGCCTTTCTTCTAGCTAGACGTCGCCGACTCGACTCCTGCTGACCCGGGAGTCATCGAGTTTGCTCTCCAGCTATTGCCCATTCCGAGACCAAGCGGTTTAAAGACAGCCCCTGACCGGCCGCTGCCTGACAACTCGCAGCATGTCGGTCGGACGCGCTAGCAAGAGCGTTATGCGCTCGATGAAGAACGTTGCGCACGGTTATTCCGACACCCAGACCAAGGTTCGCTCTGCGACGAGCAACGACCATATTCCGCCGAGTGGCCTGCAGATGCACGAGATCGCAGTCTTATCATATAACCCGTACGTCACTGCCTGAGCATCCTTGGCCCACTCGGGACCCCTTGTCTGAAACCATATCCAGAGTCGACTACACGGAGATCATTGAGATCATTGACAAGCGTCTCAATGACAAGGGAAAGAACTGGCGGCACGTCTACAAGGTTAGTGGCCTTTGCTGAAACTTTCGTCTTGCTTGGACCATGCTCCCCTCATCGACGCGCTGGCGTACTGCGGGTGCCGTCAGCATGTTCACACTGGCATTGCCCCACCGTTGACTCTTTGCATAAGCGGATTCAGGCAGACATGCGTGGTATTTGTCCAGAGCTGTCCAGTCTCGTATAAGGTGGTGACATGTCCGGCTCAGCAAACGACCTGTTTGCTTCTTCCATTGGCTCGGGCATTCGGGCATTACTCCATTTGCTCATGGCGTTTGACGCCTTCGGGCAGAATCGTCTATGACCTCCTCCTCTTCGTACATACGCTGACGCTCTGAAATCACGTCCACAGTCTCTCGCTGTACTCGATTACCTCCTTCACAGCGGCTCGCCGGCCGTCGCGTCCTACTTCCGCCAAAACCTCTACGTCGTCAAGACACTCACCGAGTTCCAGTACATCGATGACAACGGGCGCGACGTGGGTGCGGATGTCCGGGCGCGGGCGCGCGAGATTACGCACCTATTGATGGACCAAAAGCGGATTGCCGAAGCCCGTCGCCGGCGTCGCAGGATGCGCCAGCGGATGCAGGGCCTCCGATAGACTCGGACAGCGAGGACGACGAGGTGAGCGCGCGGAAATTCCAGGAGGACCAGTTGCGTAAGGAGCGGGAGGCGGCAGCGAAGAAGCAGGAGAAGAAGAAGACGGAGGAAGAGCTTGACATGGAACGCGCGCTAAAACTGAGTGAGAAGGAGCAAGAGGAGCACAGGAAGCGTCTTGACAAGGCTAATGCGGAAGCGCTATTCGACGACAACAAGCAGATGTGCGTCGTTAATTTTCTTGCCAGCTGCTGTGATGCTGACGCTGTGATGCATCAGTGGGCCTTCAAGCTTGATCGACACGTCCATCAGCCCCGACGTCCAGCAAATTGCGCCACAATTCACGTCGATCCAGCCACAGTACACCCAGATGCAGCCTCAATACACCCAGTACTCGCTGCAGCCTCAATACACTCAGATGCAGCCGCAGTATACCGCGTATGATCCGGCTGCACAGCAGGCCCAGTATGACGCCATGATCCAGGTACGCTATTCTCCTCGCTTCCATTTCCTTCCCCGTCTCATTACCCTTCCCAGGTGGAGTACGCACGCCAGCAGGCGGAGGCCCAGCAGCAATACCAGATGCAGATGCTCCAGCAGCAGCAGCAGCAGCAGAAGGCAGTCCAGCCCCAGACCACCGCCAACACCTTCGGATCTAACAATCCCTTCGCGCAGCCTTCGCCTCAGCTGCCGCCCTCCATCTCAAGCTCGCTCTATGCATCCTCGCCCGTCTCCTCGCTCTCATACCAGAACACGGCGACATCCGTGCCCGCACTCACGCACCGCACGTCGACCGCGTCATCATACACGTCGTCTCAACCGCCGCCGACNCCCGTGTCNNTGCCCGACCTGTCGATCCGGCGGAGCGCGAACGAGAACGCGCAGCTGGCGCAGCTGTTCGCGAACCGTACGGGCGCGAGCGACGGGCTGGACACGTTCGGGAATACGGGCGCGCTGCGGTTCGGAGGGACGACGTACGGCCAGCTCGCGGCGCAGAAGACGGGTGTGCTGGGCCAGGCGACGGGATCGTCGTATGCTTAACTTAGATTCAACTCTAAGCGTTTCGGTCTGTTGGGCGTCCGCGCCAGAACATTGCATATATAGCATCTCATCTCATCAATTGCATATTCCTACATTAGGTTCCGATACGGTCTCGTTAATGGACCAGCACCCATCATCTATATGTACACTATCCTTGCTGATGTTGTAGCTGTAACACTAGTACCACGTGAAACTAGATTTCCTCGCCGTTTTGTTCTCTCTCATCTTTTCTTTCATCGCATTGTCTCCGGATAATTTACTCTTGTCTTTGTGTCAATGGATGACTTCCCGTAGCCCTCTGGCGGCCATTTAGGCCGCCTAGGTTTTCTCTAAACTATTTGGCCGAGCTGCCGATGCGCGCGGCAGCCATGCCGAGTGTCGGAGTGTGTCAGATCTTCGCCCGATGAAATACTATCTACACAGGCAAGTGCCGGATCCTGCAATCACTGTGATGGACATTTACAGGCAATCAGATTGGCCAGGGTGGCGAATTGGGCCGATGGAATGAGACTGGCAATCAGATTCTCCAGTCTCGTCAATCCAACATGCTCAGGCACGCCGTGCGTCGGCACATTTTGGCGCTGTATGTACATTTAATCAAATTTATGGTTGAGATGGACAAGAAAAAGGCTTCGACAAGAATCGAACAGTGAGAACGCATAATAAACATTTATACCTCATCACATCTACCACTAGCCCATAGTGCCTTATAGTCTTTACTTAAATCATATCTTATGATCCTGTTGGACCCATACAACTTGAGCACACAGTCATCATGCTTCTGCTGCTTTAAATATTAAGGTGTTACAGTACGTGCAGTCAACGGGCATGGCCCTTCATATAAGCTTTATAGCATGCTCTCCATACGGCACTTGCACAAACTTGTCTTCAAAAATGTGCATTTTTTCCAGTGGCAGGCATTTGCCAGGGCCCGCGACCGAAGTCACAGTGTGCCTCAAGCCTTCTGAATGCCCCACTCTACAACATCTGAAAAACTAGTTTTTTGGTTGATAGCTGAGGTCTTGTTATAGTAACCGCTGCCAGCTACAAATAGAAGACTTCTGAACTATGATTGCTGATGATTAGATATTGATGAAAGCATCTTGGTATGTAATATGCAACCCAGCTACAGTAGCATCTATAGCAGTCATATTTCTCAGGAAGAAATCAAGTCATATATTCAAAATAAAGCTACCAATTATATTATATTATGACTCTACTTTACAAGATAATAGTTGGGTTGGTTGGAGCCTCCCCCAAGAGAAAGACCCACAGCTGAAGCTTCAATCAAGGGAGCAAAGAGTAAAAGAGAAACAGGAGGAAGGGAGTGAAAGGGTTATTAAAGTAAAGATAAAGCAGAGCAGTATAGCAATCAAGTTTTAAACCAAGAAGTCACCTACCCAGTTAAGGGAGATTCAGATGGCTGAATGGTCCTGAATTTCTGCACTGCTGTGCTTCGTCAGTCTCTGGCAAGGTGAGTAGAGCTTGTATCCTGTTCAGACAGGCAGCAGCAGGCCTTGTATTTATAGGCACTGGTGTTTAGGGCAGGCTTGATTAAATCCTGCCATCAAATGAGCCTACTTTGATTGCAATTCTCTGATGAGTCACAGCCACAGTGGCAACTATACAGTTGTCAGCCACAGAACCTTAACTTTATTCTGTAGTCACAGCCTCTTGTCTTGTGCCACCTTGTTCACTGCATCTGAGCAGCATGTTGGGCAACTTCTGCTCAATCATAGTATAGTTATGCATGATATTCATAAGATGCAATGCATATAGGCATGTCATGCAGCATTAATGCTTGTTGTGAGATACTAGGATGTGGAGATTGTGATTTTTTAGGCAGTATACGTTGGGTTATGAGACTCCCCAGGTTGGACGCAGGGTGGATCCGATCTGCC